>CAAKHG010020904.1:4178-15707 GCA_901007715.1 Dactylopterus volitans
GAATCCCGCTACCATGGAAACCACCTGAGCGCCTCCTCACCGAACAAACCCTGAACATCTCCTTTGTTTGTGAGGAACGCCGGGAGCTGAGCTGGGAGTCGGGGGGTTTTGAAAGACGCATCATGGTTTCCGTTTGGCGATGGGAGGGGGGGGGGGGGGGGGAAATCTTGTTGTTCTGCCTCAGACTTCTGCCATCACCTCGTGATGATTAAAGTGTGAGGAAATTCATGGTCCACGTGCCAACGTTAGCATGCTGACACATTAAACTAAGACGGTGAACCTGATAATCATACCTCTGATGCCGAAATTAGATCAATGCCGTGAAAGATTTCAGCGTCACACTGCAGAGAAATGGCTGTCGAGTTTCTCTGCAGTTTGATTTTAATAGAAGTGAAAATGAACCTCAGGGCTTCCTCCCATTGTTGTAGACTCTTAGCATTGCGCTTATTGGGCTGAACCAACCCTTTAACCTTTTTTAATATGCCATCCTTACCACTACTTTATTCATGACACCTAGAGGGGAAAAGAAAAGGAATACGACCACACATACACGAACTCAGTCGGCCAATGTGAGGACAGGAGGGAGAGAGGATGGAGAGGGAGTAAGTAGCCAGTGATGCAGATGTACTGCTTAAACTCTTCCTCCGAGGCAAGCGACCACCAGCTGAGCTTTCCAAATGAAAAACTACAATATTAATATGTATGCGGAGAGCTGGCATGAAGTATTTTCCACAACACATGCGCCGAGACAGAGAAAACGGGGAGGCACGTGACGGCCACGCACACAACTCGCACACAACAATTACATAAATATATGCTCAAAGTGCTGGGTTTGTGCTTGTGACCTTTATGGTTCAGGGGGTGAGTAATGAGGAACGCCTTGGCCAGGACTGCCCAGGAGGCTGCTGGATGAAAGAGAGGGAGTGAGGGATGAGGGGCGACAGAAAGAGATGGAGAGAGAAAGAGGAAGTGAGAAAGAAGAAATATGAAGGCACTGTCACCTCATTTCTCCTCCCTCCGGCTCCCCCAGCTGTTGTCTCCTCTCCCTCCCTCGATCACTTTTCACTGTCACTCATCCTTCCAATCACCCCTTACCACTTGTGCCTCCATCCTCTCTGCTGCGACACCCCCCCCGCCCCCTACCTCTCCCCTCAGTATTCTCCTCTCCTCCTCCTCTTCATCTTCTTCTTCTTTCCCTCTCTTTGTCCATCCACACAAATGACTCAGTGAAACAGGTCAAGTGTTACAAAATTCACCCTGCAGCTCAACCTGCCTAATACAAGGCCTGGCTCATTGCACCAAGACAAGTAATACGCTGCCTACTCACTGAGAGGGGGATGCACACACACACACGTGCATGCACACACACTCACCCTAAACTGCCTATAGAATCACCATATAGGTTACTGTATATTTATAACCCACACACATGCACTTCCACATCCAACATCAACAGTCCCTGGCCTATACCTACCACCCTTCATCATCAGATTTATGCAGTACATTTTAAATGTCAGTATTATAACAACATAAAAGTAAAATCTCTATGGCACAGCGCTGGAGATAAAATTTTGTTACAACATTGGATAAATATATCTATGAACATGGTCGCATAAATGTAATTGTGCCTTCCTTCCTGCATACAAAGACAAACACCACCTTCAAATGTTACAAAGCCAGCAGAGAAAAAGGAGGTTGAGGCCACATTTAACAACTAAATGTCTTTCCACCTCTCCCACCTATTAACACTAATGAATATTGGGTGACAGAAAGCCCCGAAGCAGCAGAGCAGAAGTGGTATTAAGAGGGCGACAGTCGAGTTAAGGGTCTTAAAATAGGATAAATGGCTGCGAAAACACAAACTCACGCAAGCACGCTTGCCCTTTCGCACAGGCAGAAACCCAGTATGACGAACCAGGTGGGAGACAGTTCGGTATGCAAGTGTGTCTGTTCTGCAGGCAGAGTGTTGTAATATAGAAATGTAACAGCACCATAAATCAGGATAGCGGAGGATAAACGACCGGCGGGCAGCGCCTGGACAGTGTGTGTAATACACAGATAAATAACTTGGCACTGAACTGGGAGCAATTTGATGACACACAGACTCCTGGCAAGAGCATGTAAACCACCGCACCAACACCTGATGATAAACAGACCAGAGATATGACGATTTATTGGGGTCCTGTTCATAATAGGAGTTTTGTCTGTCTGAATCCGTCGGGAATGACGGTCGTTTGGGAGGGTAATGACTTAGGAAAACTGAAATGTACTGGAACATAAGTTAATCAAAATGCGAGCCCCGCATTCACGCACGCTGTGAATGCTTAGCCCTCCCCCTTTTTTTTCCCCCCTCTCTTTTTCTTTTTGCCAGTTCATCTCCTGTTGTTAGCGCGCAACAAAGAAATTGCGGCTATTGCATACAATGAACGGAGCCAGTGTTTCAGCTGGTTGCACCTGTTGAAGGCAGGCCGGTCAGACGGGAGGTCTGAGGCTGGAAAAAAAAAACAGTTATTAGCATCCAGGTGGCAAAGGGCACATCAGCATTTGAGAGTGCAATTGTCGACTTGTGTTTATCGACATTTCACGCTGGGCCCTTGTGATGCTAAAAGGCAAATTTGAACGTGCAATTTCCTCCTTTAAGATAAGGGCTTTTGTCCGTTCCAAGACTATTTTTATTCTAACATTGTCCTAAGCAGGCGGTGAGACAGACGGGATGGTGAAGCACAGCTGTGCTTTGCATGGTAATGACGAGCTATATTCTAAACTCCACTTTCTCGGCCTTTCTCACATCACACGCTCAAGTGCACTTCAGCTCTGAATTTGGATGATTACCCATGATGTCTCAGCTGTTGGCTTGAGTGACAGGCGACGTAGTTGAAATCATTGGGGAACCTGGAGAAGAGGAGGCCTTAACAAGGGGCCAAAGAAGCGCAGGAGACACCCAGCAGGAGCTGCACCGTGGTCATGTTCGCCGCAGCGGCTCGACATGTTGCAGCAGTTACATGTCGTGCATATGGATTTTTGTGTCTTGCAGCAATAATTAATAGTTGAAGGCGATAAAGGATTTTCATTTTAAAACGATGTCCCTGGGATAAAAGCGAATGATTGGAGACGACAGGAGATGATTGTGTTGCAACGACCCACTCTCTCGCTCATTTAACCGTCTCCGCTCTTCAATCGATGTCGCTGTGGGTAACTATGAAACATCGTGGCATTTTTGGGTGTGCAGGGCTATTCAATAAATATGACAACTGTATGAAGTGAGGGAGTCTGGGTGGGAGAAAAGGAGGCGGATGGGTCAAAAATAACCCACAAGACTTCACAGCAGGAGGCCGCCGCACCAACTGGGTTTCACATTTGGAATCAGATTGTCATCGAGTTGAATTCACAAAACACCAGACATTGCAAAATGAAAGTGTTGCCCATTTACAGTTTAGAATGGTGAGCTGTTTTTGCGGTGGTCATGGATCACGTTTCCGTCTCTTTTTGGCGCCTGAACGCAAACCATAACGCCGACGTATCATAAAATTGAAGATCATTTATTCATGGAGTGGCGACGTGTTACCGACAAGGGGACATTTAGGGGCAAAACGGTCGAAAATGCTGTAGGTTCCCTGCAGCACCATATTTTGAAATGTGGCCACTGACCACATGTTCGCATTTGACGGGCCCTGACATAAATGTGTCAGGTGGGAACGAGGAAACGAGGAAGTGGACTGATTGGAAAAGACTTTAAACCCCGGAACTGATCGAACAGCATGAGATGTAGAAACAAAGAGACGCCCACAAACCCACACACTTCTTTGATGGATTCATACTTTAAACATTTAGGCCGCAGCAGACGATAAGATAGGAGCAGCAGAGGAGGAGGACGGGGCAGACGCAGTGATTACAGGAAAAGAGATGCTGGGATAAGATGACAGACAGATGAATTGGGGTGGTCGGGCCGGTGGGGGATACAAATGAGAAGCTGAAACATGCACACAAGCAGGCAAAGAAACATGCTCGTGCTCACACACACACACACACACACACACACACACACACACACACACACACAGCTTCGTCATGTTCTGACAGTCCTCCTGACGATGGGTGTTATCTGACGTCAAACTGAAAAAGCAGAGAAAACTTGAACCCTGCAGGGGAACTGGCCAGCGCGGATAACATCACTGTGGACTGTGGACTGCTGGTCAAGACAGACAGTCCAGTCCACTCCATCACTTCACTGTACTACTGTATGTATCAGCAGAAACAGGGCAACCCATCAATGCTCATACATAATACTCCGCTGAACCTAAGTGGCGTCGCACATCAGAAATTTATTCCTGTGCTTAAGCCATTCTGCGTTAAGTACAGACACAATGACTAAACAGACTCATTAAAACAAGAAAAAAAAAACAAAAAAACATCCCAGTGCCATTCAAAAACATCGTATGAGGAGAGGCGCGAGCGGCGGCCTAAATTTCAGTTGTTCAAAAGCACCGCTGAGACATTTGTGATCCACATAAAAAAAAAGGGAAAACATACATTTGCAAGTGCGTCTTGTGCCGCTGCCCAGGCGAGCATGTGCACAGCTGTTACACGCACAAATGAACATGAGCACAATCATTCACAATTTACCACAGTCTTGGCATTTTATCAGAAGAGCCAGAAGATCTAAAGTCCATAAGATCAAATATTTGCAAACTTATTTCGCTTCTATCACCAAATTCATCTCTCATTCTGTGTTTACACCCGGGTGTGTGCTGGCGTGCGTGCGTGCGCCCGCGTGCGCGCTGGTGCATGTGTGTACTTTGTAAAGGCTGCCTGTTGAGACGGTGAATTAAACAGCAAGTGCATTTGATCTGCAAAGCACTCCAGGGCAAATGCACACAAAAAGACAGACACACACACACACACGCACACGCACACACACACAGGCTTGCATACAGCATCAAAATCATTTCCGTCACAGAATCTATTCTTAGGAGCAGCAACAAACCATTCTTTCCCTGATATAAATCTCTTTTATTCATACTCACACAGTCACGCTAACACATGCACACACACAAACACACAGACGCACACTTTGCTCAAAGCTACGTTCCCTGGCGGTTAGACTGCATTCACATAATGTTCTTTGTTTTTGATTTGCCAGAAGAGGATTTGTTCCAGGTAAGTCACAGCATGAAGACCTTTTGGAGCCGATTTCACTCACAAACACACATGCTGCATCTTTCATCTGGCTATGGTGGATGTTTGAGCAGGTGTGTCTAGGTCAGCGGCGTTCTGAGGATGTCAGAGCTTCCTTCTCTCTCACACACGCACGCACGCACGCACACAATCTGATCAGTGAGAAGCTAAATCAACACAGCTGCAACAACTCAGCCTTCATCATTCTGCTCCCTTCACTCCGCCGTCTCCACTCTGTCTTTAATCAAGCTTCTCCTCCCTCTCTCTGTTCTATTTGCCCTTTTGCACTCCCTCTCTCTCCCTCTCCCCTACTCTCTCTTCTGATTCTCTCTTTTATTCAGTCTTGCATTAGTCACCGTTAAATTTACAGACGGTGACAAATGAAAGGAGAAAGCCCTACAGGGCGGGGGACTGCTGGCTGTGTTTTGCTGTGGGGGGGCATTTTGTTGGCATGATTCGTCCCTTTAGAGGGGAGGATCACTGCAAATCACTGCAAATCAGTGCAAAGTTGCCCGGAGTGATCACCTTTATCCTGTGATGTAACATGTCTATCCTGGTGGGAGTGGTCTCTTTCAGGACGGCGATGCCCCCATCCACTGGGTGCGAGGAGTCACCAATTAATATGTCCGGTAAATTGATGGCATTTGGTGATGAGTGACATTGATAACTGTGCTCCTTTACCCGCTTCCGTTTCCTTATGACCTCTTTTACCTGAGGATGTTGCCCCCTCTGCCCCCTACGTTTGTTTGTCTGTCTGTTGGCAGGATTACTCAGGAAGCTATGAACAGATGTGGATGAGCGTTTTCTTTATGGGGAGGGCTTGGCCTAAGGAGCAGCTGATTGGATTTGGGAAAAGAGCTGGATCTGGATACAGGAATCTTTAAATGATCCTTCATGGGCTGCCGCCATTGGTCCCCATTAACAATGACGTCAACGCCGAAAATATGACCACACCCGTATTTTTACATCATCGCAGCTGCAAGATTTTCTGAAACATGACACTGGCTCTACTGTCTCCATTGTGGTCAAACGGGAGATTACAACTTGTTTGGAAGAGATTTTTTTTTAAATCATTTTTTTCCCTGATTATTTTGAACACTTGTTTGTACTCTGACTTTACAAATATTGTTATTTCTCTCAAGAACCATGAGGTGCTGCTACCTGCTTATAAAAGCGGTTCAATTTTTACTTTTCAATAAGAGCGTTTTTCTAAAAAGGTGACAAGTTTATTCAAACTCATTATGTAGTAAAGACAGCTAGGTAGACTGTGCATTGCGATGATTATAATGAATAATGACACCATCTGCTTTTGGAATGGCTCTTATAATGTAAGCCTCGCTATTACTATGCAATTCTGTCTGCGCAGTGGGAGGAAATCTCAATTTACTGCATGCCAGGATGCAACACTAACACGACCAATAGCCACTGCTGGCAGCCAGGAAATAAGCGCACTGCAGACAGACTGCACTTTAGCAAAGAGACACAATGCAGTAACAGCAACAGTGTTAAATAAATGTCAATTAAAGTTCAACATTATGTGGTCATTATGCATCGGTGGTCAACCATTTCTGATGAGCACGAGGCCTATGTGAATCATAGGCTATGTCCTTAACAGTCAGCACTGCTCAACCCCAGCGGAAACCTGCGGGAGGTTTTGGACTGACGTGATAGACAGCATTCTTTATCACAACATCAAAACACCAAGTGAGGGAATATCTGTTGGAAGAATGCCGCTCGTCCCTCCCACAGAGATCCAGACACTCAAAGAATCAATGCCAGTACACACAGAACTCATTCCGCCAGCTCGTGGCGACGCCTTACTAAGGCGCTTTATGCTGGGTTTTCCTCGCTTTCTGTAGCTTTCTCCAGCACACAAACCCTCAGGTCTCACCTCTCCTGAAGTCCCTCCGTCTCCAGCCTTCCCCGTCATTCTCCCCACACCATCGCGCCTCTCCTTGCCCCTCCATCTTTAGCACCTCTCCCTTTGCCCCTGCTCTGCCCTCCCAGCAGTTGACCAAGCATGTGCTATGGGGGTGGAGGGAGGGGAAGGTTTCATCCGCCCAAAAATGCACTGCAGCCACTCTGTCAGCACAGGACAGGAAGAGCAACCGGTCAGGGGGCCTCAAGGGGGAAACAGGAGCATCCACTGTGTATTCACATGCAGCAGACACACATCTAAACAAACCTGAATGACCAGAAACTGGATCGGATGTTATCGTTTGCCTCTCGTGGCGGAGGAACGATACCATGTCCAATTTCCTGTGATTATTTAAAAATGCAGCTTCCTCTGCACATTGCTCTCACCTCGCTCGATAACAATACTCTGTTAGAAGAGGTGCCACTGCCAAGTCAAGCACCTTAAAGTCCCCCTCCGTTTTTTGAACAGTCCTTTCTTTGACGTTGTTTTACTAGTTGTATTAAAAAAAAAAAAAAAAATTAAAATCACCAAGTCAGCCTTAAAAACCTTTCACAAAGACTTTAAATATCTCATGATTTTTTTTTTTTAGATGCACTACCAGTAAAAACAGGTGACGTCAGTAATCTCCTGATTTTTCCTTTGGTACATTCACGGCTCCTATCGGGATGTAACAACTTCAGTTATCCCTCGACTTTTCATCGGGAGCTACCCGCTTTTGTATGTGAAAGTGTACAGCGTGTATTTTTTTTTTATCTGCATTTAACCTTGAGTATTAAGTTAATGCGTGTGGGCACAGCGAGACTGGGATGAGCGGCTGTTCGTGCCGTCCTTGAATGCACCCAAAAACAAACTCCACAACACCAAAACAAACAAAAAGACTAGAACAGGTGTCAGGCTCCCAACACCCTGATGCAAACACATATTCTACAAAGCCACCGTTTTTGTGCTGCTGACGAGCGCCTAAACTCAATTTAACATTCTCAAACCACCTTGGTCAGAAAATAAATTGGCCACGAGCACACTCCCAGATTGTCAACAAGGCGCAATTCCTCACAAACTGACTCAGACACTGTGAAATTAAACAATCCACATTTCAAAAAATATTGATTTGAACGTTGCCCCCCCCAAGTAAAACTACAGTGGTAAAGTAAACAGTGCAGGCTGTGTTACTGGACCAGAAACTTTGTATGATAAGTTGACACGCTATTCCTGTTCAGACTTTGAACAAAGACTCTAACAGCCTTTGAGGACTCATTTAAACGCATCTATCAAGTCATCGTCGATCTGAATGAGATAACACATAAATGGTCACTGAACAAATGGCCCACTGTCAGTGGCAACACTTCCTTCTGCTGTGGCTCAACATTAAAAGCATTCATCTTCCGAGTTGTTTCTCAATGCATGAATGCCATGTTTTTCGTTTTTTTTGTTTTTTTATGGCAGATCAGTTTGAAATATTGCAAGGATTAATCAACGGAGCAAGAGGGCTGTATTGAGATGTTAGATGTAAGGCTGCCACTTACTAAACGCATGAAGTAATTCATTTCATTGCGCCGCGCAGTTCCCCGACTCATGCTGGGCGCTACTTAAAATCATATTACGGTTGAGGTTACATTATGCCTCTGTACAGCAAACTTCAATTAAAATCATCGTCATGGCTTTGTCATGCAGTTAAGCCCGGTGGATGCAGATAGACACAGACTTGATTTCAACATACTTCCATATCCACATCTAGCAGGGCACCACTGAGCTGGGCAACTCGCGATTTGCAGCACAGTCAATAATTGAGTGACTGTTGGAAAACATTGCAAATGTGTGGCAGTGACGCCAGAAAGAAAAGAAGCTAAAACTTACGCTTGAGTGCTTGCATCACACCCAGCCATGTGGACCCTCAGTACTCAACCTTTTGTTCCAACATAAAAATAATTTTTGTTCAAACACATTACAGCACACTTTTAGCATAAAGCTTGGTCACATCACACACTTTTGTTTGCTTCTATTGATGAAAGATGTGAAGTGATGGTTTCATTTAATATTCAAATCCTAAGAACAACAAAAATGACTCCTTTAGTCACCAAATTCTATATACGGTTGTAAATTGCTAATCAATAAGCATCTACAGTTTATGAAGCCCTAAATATCTACTACTAGCAGCAGCTACTGCGAAGCTTTTCCAGGCTGGTAATGAAGCCATCATCTATGCACGTTATTTTGACTGCCGACTGAAACAGATGCTTAGTCGGATTAAGGTCTGATGTCTGACTTGGCTCATCAGGACGGTTCCACCACTTGGCTTTAAAGCGTCCCTTGTCACTGTGTTCGGGCTCACTGATTGGCTACACTGTGCTAATACCAGGGGACTGTGTGGAAATCAATTTGTAAAAACAGATTGAAAGCAATTATTGACATGATGAGCAAATGAAAATGTCTAGATTTGATCAAAAGCTAACAATTAATACAATCATGAAATGTTAAACTTTTCATTGTTTAATTTTAAGAATTTGTGTTTTATGGGAGAGCTGGGCCTCCTAAACCTGTCTTGCAACTTCAACAAGAACACCCTAAAAACAGTCAGCACTTACACTGCGCATTTACAATTGCATTTATTTCAGAGCCAAAACAAATGCTAATTTGCATTACACCCCAGCTGACAGACACAGCTTAATATATGGTGAGTCACCACAGACAAGAAAGTGTTTTTGGAGCCAGTAAAAATTTGCAGGACCTTACTTTCATAATTGAGGTCAGAAGCAGACGTTTGCTTTAATCTCTTTGAAGGACCAGGTCACCACATCCATCACTCAGACATCCATGCATCAGCCTTGACAATTCATCACTCACTCTGGGATTTATTAGTCAGGTCTGGAGCCAAAGGGTGAGAGGTTAAATGGGGAGTATTGTGTTAGTTATCAGCAGAGAGCCCAAAGTGTGTCTATGTGCTAATCCATGCACGCACGCGCACACATCAGATGTTTAATCAAGGCTGCAGCTTTAGCTGTAGCTGCCAGAGCTGGCAGTTAAACATATAGCCATGCACAAACATGCATGTATGAACAAGCTCATCACACGTAGAAGTATATACACACGCACACACACACGCACTCGCTCATTACGTTTGTGCTCACAGATGCTCGCAAACAATCAGATAGCACTCCAAGTCCATAAACATGCATGCATCCTACGGTAATCCAATCTGTCTGCAGTCCAGCAAAGCACTCTCTGCTGGTGCTGAATCACATCGAACATACTTTTTGGTTTATGACCAAACAACACACATGGATGACCACTCTGTCTAAAACATGCGCAAGCACAAAGACACACAACTTTGAATTAACAAGGCCACTACCAGCTAGGCGGACTGCCCAGGGCCACTGCACCGTGTCTCATCACTGTAAGCTAATGTTGAACACAGTGGTAGTGCTTGGCGGAGCTGCTGTCACTTTGGCTCCAGATCCAGGTTATTTGCTCGAAGCTCAGACAGGCCAGGTTCCGCGTTATGGGGTCACCGCTTTCACCCAAGATGCATACCTTCGTCTGTGACAAACACGGGCGAAATCCAAGTGTTGCACGAGCTTTTGTTCCGAGCTGCAGCTTAAAAGCCTCTCTGCTGTGCTTGAGTCTGTTACATTCAGCTAGGAAACCAAAGGAGTCAGAGATTTTGTGTGTGTGTGTGTGTGTGTGTGTGTGTGCGCGCGCGCATAAGTGCTCTCTATCTCGCCAGCCTCAAATCCAAAGCAATTAGAGAGGCCAGATGGTGGGCTGGACTCACAGTAAATAGTTGTGCATTGACAGAAGAAGCCTGCAACAAAAATGAACTATGACAAGGAGCCAGGATGACGCACAGATACACGAGGGCATCAAAGCCCTAGGAAAACACTGAGGACATGCTGCCATAACCGCCGTAAACCAACTGTCACCATCGTGGAGATGTTAACAGCAGAGCTTCAATGAATAAATTGGGGGCGACACAGAAGGGGTTTTTGTATGTAAACCAAATTAAGCAGGTGCACAAGTCTGCATGAGCACACATGCAATCACATGCCAGCACATTCATACATGAACTAACCTGCGCACGCGCACGCACACACACACGCAGACACACAGACAACCTTCTGCTTGCTCTTCTGTTAAAATTTGACCAAACCAGTTTGGTTTAGTTAGGGTTCAAACAATGCAGCCTTTGAGAGGCGCTTCATTCACCGACTTTCAGCTTGGCCTGCACATTCCCCAACTGAAAACACAAACTGCCTCCCTGCAGAAAAAAAATCACTGGAGCTGCAGCACCACATTCCTTAACTATAGCCTTCGCTGCGTGGGCGTGTGTGCATGTATGTCTGTGTGTCTGTGTGTGTGTGAGTGCGTGTGTGTGAGTGTGTGTGTGTGTGTGTGAGTGCGTGTGTGTGAGTGTGTGCAGGTGTATATGTATATGTGCGTGT
>CAAKHG010020905.1:0-45571 GCA_901007715.1 Dactylopterus volitans
TGTGTGTGTGTGCGTGCGTGTGTGGAGGGGTCCTTCATGCCCTGCAGCACCGGAAGCGCAGCAGCTTGTGGAAGGCCCTCTTGAAGTCCTCGTTGGACATGGTGTAGATGATGGGGTTGATGAGGGAGTTGAGGTATCCGAGCCAGGTGAAGGCGTCGAACAGCTCGGCGTGGAAGCAGGACGCGCACGCGGACACCAGCAGCGTGTAGATGAAGAAGGGGAGCCAGCAGAAGATGTAGGCTCCGAGGATGATGCCCAGGGTCTTGGTGGCCTTGCGCTCCCGGGCGGCGGACACGCGCTTCTTCTCCAGCAGCGCGTCGGACACGGTGACTTTGACGTGGCCGGCGGCGGCGGCGGCGCAGGATCCGCCGGGGCACGGGCCGCTGCCGCCGGCGCTGCAGGAGGCGGCGTCGCACGAGGACGCGTCGTTGGTGCCGTAGCTGAGCGAGGTGGTGGACGCCACCGAGCCCGGGGAGCCGCCGATCAGGCGCGCCGAGGTCAGCCTCTTGCCGGGCTTGCGGCGGCGCGACTGCTTGAGGATGCGCTTGCGCGCCTCGGCGTAGATCCTCCCGTAGAGCGCCAGCAGCAGCAGCGTGGGGATGTAGAAGGCGCCGAAGGTGGAGTAGATGGTGTAGAAGATGTGGTCGGTGTTGACGTTGCAGCTCGTCACCTCCTCCGCCTTCACCTGGCGCCAGAAGAAGGGCGGCAGCGAGATGGAGACGGCGATGACCCAGGCGGTGGCCACCATGGCCGCCGCGCGGCCCGCCGTGCGCTTCTTGGAGTACTCCACGGCGTCGGTGATGGCCCAGTAGCGGTCCAGCGCGATCACGCACAGGTGCAGGATGGAGGCGGTGCAGCAGGTGATGTCCGAGGACAGCCACACGTCACACACCACCTGGCCCAGCGTCCACGTGCGGCTGACGGTGTAGAGCGCGCTGATGGGCATCACCAGCACCGACACCAGCAGGTCGGTGAGCGCCAGCGACGCGATCAGAAAGTTGGCGGGAGTGTGCAGCTTCCGGGACTGGTAGATGGTGGCGATGACGAAGGCGTTGGACAGCGCGGTGGCGAGCGTGAGCAGCGACAGCGCGACGGCGAGCCCCGCGTTCAGCGCCGCGCCGCGCGCCTCCGCCGGCGCCGTCCGGTTGGCGGAGACGTCGAGCAGCTCCCCGTAAACGGTGACCGGCGTCGGTGCGAGCGGACCGGCGTCCTCCATGCCGCCGCCGTCGACCCCCCGGCGCGCGGCGCGCTCATGGAGCCTCCGGCAGGGAGCCGCGCGTCAGACGCAGACGCGGACGCGGGCGCGCCTCTGCCGCCGCCTGCGCATCCCCCGCTGCGCGCGCGTCACTGGCGAATCTCGGCGAAGAACCGCGAGCCGGGCGGGACCGGCGCGTCCATCACCGGGGCCACAGCCAGGAGCGGGACCGGGACCGGGACCGGGACCGGGACCAGTCAGCGGAGGAGCGGGAGAGTGAGCGGGACGCAGCCGCGCGCGCTCTTATACGCGCTCTCTCTCTCTCTCTCTCCCTCCTCTCCTCCTCTCGCTCGCCCGTCTCTCTCTCTAACGCTACATGTCTCTCTCCCTTTCCCTATCTCTCCTTCTGTCGCTCAACCTCCGTCTCTCCTCTCTCCCTCTACCTGTCTCTCTCTCTGCCCCCCTCCATTCTCGTGTATTCTGGTTTCTAGAAGTTCTAGTTTTCACTCACAGATAAACTTTTTTTTTTTTAACTAAACCACTTTTTTTCTTCCCCATAAAGTAAATCAATGGGAGGCCCCACTCGCTGGCGCCCCCTCGTGGACAGACCAAATGAAGACGGCCGTTCAAACAGGTGAGGTTAAAGCTCCTCCTTCATCTGCCTGCCTGCTTCATCTTCTCTGGAGCTCCTGACTCGATCTTCTGTGTTCCAGCTTCTGTCTAAACTGAGTTTTAAATCTCCATCAGACCTGACGGCTCAACTCAGATGGAGGCTGAGAGACATCTGTATTGACTCTTATCATGGCGGCTCCTCCAAAGTGAAGCCAAAACCCCTCTGTCTCCCCCTGGTGGCTGGCTGCAGTACAGCTTATAAACCCCGCCTCCTCCTTGTAAGTGGGCGGAACTTAGACCAAACTAAAATATCATTAATATTTCTTAAAGATGTTTCTGTCATTTTAGGTAGGGTTTTTTTTTATCAGTGATGTTTGTTCAAGTGTTTATTTTTAAAGGGGGCGTGGCTTGATGACTGACAGCTGCTCTGAGTGACATACAGGAAGTGGTGGAGGCGTTTACAGACGTCTGTTTAGGAATCCTACATGAGAGAGTGGAGAGGACGCGTGACAAGTTAGAGGGAATTTTATTCAGCTCGACACCGATTCATCACCGATCATGCGCGAGTTCGTACGCTGGAAGAAACGTTACGTAGAATTTCAGCAGTATAGAGTCATATGCATAGTATTGATAAAGCGCAATCGTATATGCAACAACAACAGTAGTAGTGGAAAAGTAAGACAGTAAATCCCACCGTGCAGGCGCAGGTACGGCGGCTCTCTGCTGCCGCCGCCGCCGCTACTGCTGCCACCGCCGCTACTGCTGCCACCGCCGCCGAGCGCTGCACCTCCGACCACAATCATCTCATATTTGGACACACAAACCACATTTTTTAACTCTAAATAATGACCCCCCCACCCTGCAAAATATCCCAAATCTGCAGAAAGGGTTATAATTTTAACGTCAGTTTTTACTTACAGTCGTGCATCTTCTCAGCCGGTCCACAGTTTGAGCGTTGGGCCCCAAAAAAGTTCACCAAGGTCCCCATCGCTGCAGAGCCTGTCAAGTGGGCGGAGCAGGAACACCTCCGGTAAGGTGGACCAGACTCGCCGCTCGCCCACTATGCAAACTGGAACAGGACTCGGACCGCGGCTGGTGGCGTTCCACAAGTACAGAGAAGTACGCACGAGTACGCACACTGAGAAACGGCCTCAGACTCCGGGTGTCATCACGAGAGCAAGATGGCGGCGTCTGAGTCTGGATGTTTCGGCTTCATTTTTGTTCAACAGGAGGACCTGAAGGCCAGATCGTAAACGAACCGTGCCGATGTGCAGTCAGTGATTCGGAGCGCTGCGCTGTCATTTCCACAAACGTCATCACCCTTTACTAGTCACCCCTGGAAGAGCCTGAAGGACCCCGAGGGGGCCGCCAGACCTGCTGCTGCTAACAACAACAACAATAATAATATTAATAATATCTGGCGTTTGGATGCAAAAGTTTCACCAAGTGGGAAATGACCACTTCTAATAAAAAGTGAGAGACACACGCATGCGCACCAGGGTGGTGCGTAACACCTGGTGCGCATGCGTTCTGGCCGCTGCGCGCGTGCAGACGTTAAAGAAGGATCTTCAGTCTTTAACAGAGACATCGACACAACACAGAAGCGCGCCATTTATCGCCATCTCGGTCCTCGGTGCAGCCACGCCGGTGCGTCATGCGTAAATACGCACCGTGGCGTCTCTCCGCCGCCTCTGCAGCGGGATTTCTGCGCGGGTCTGGACCCCGGTGGCGCGCCGCCTGCGTTCCCTGGCGGGGCGGCGGGAGCCCGCCAAAACTCCCCGACGTCGAGATGCGTGATTACGTCTTGCGTGGCCGCGCGAAGACGGCGGCCCTTTAAACAGCAGGTAAACGTGTTTGACGGTTTGACCTTTGACCCGATTTAATTCACAACGAGACAACAAAAACAACGGGTGGGGGGTTTTAATCACGATGGCGCGCAGACGCGATGAAAACGGGTCATTTCCACGCCGCGCTCGACCTGCTCCGAAAAAGCGATGTGCGCAGGCGTTGTACGCACATACCTGCGTCATTAACGTGGGGAGAGTGACGCGCCTCCACGCCACTGAGGAGCCCGATTAAACGGTCCACGTCACAATGTTCGTCGTTTCCACCGGAAGAAAACTCAGGAACGGCGGTGACGTCAGAAGGTTAAAAAAAAACAGGCACGTCGAGGGCAGCAGGCTAACCCCGGAGATAGCATCTGTAGCAGTTAGCTCGCGGAGCAAAGGTGACCAATGGACGCCGCCAGCAGCGGGTTCACAGGTAACGTCGCTTACGTCCGCGTAGCCGGCGTGCTTACGTCACACAGGCGTCGCGATTCACGGTGACCTGAGCGCCGCCGCCGCCGTCTGAAGGCCTGAGCTAGCTAGCTAGCTAGCTGGGGTGTGTTATGGATGTTCTTGAAGCATGCTGATGACGTCGTGGTGGTTTAACCGTCCAGCCTGGTTCTGGTTCTGGTTCTGGTTCTGAATTAAAAACAACAATAAAAGAGTTAACTGGAGCAACTTCGAGATGTAGCATGCTAGCTCAACCTAGCTTAGCTGATGTTAGCTTAGCCGGATGGAAGTTGGCTGAAGGTTTGGCAACTTCCTGCCAAAACCTGATATTATAGAATCAAACAATATAGAAGCACCAGACAATGATTGTCTGCCTGTTTATTACCTGTCTGTCTATCCATTTGTTTGTCTGCCTGTCTGTCTGTCTGTCTGTCTACTGGCTGAACGATGATAAACATCAGTGATCATAGAAAGGTAATTTGTTTTCATTGCTGGTCTGTGACTTTTATGGCAAATGAATGGAAGGTTTTTTTTTTTTGTAACAGTGGTTAATGACCCGGCTACTGGTGATCACCCTGGTTACTCACCCGGCTACTGGTGATCACCCTGGTTACTCACCCGGCTACTGGTGATCACCCTGGTGACTCAGCCGGCTACTGGTGATCACCCTGGTGACTCAGCCAGTTACTGGTGATCACCCTGGTTACGAGTCTGGTTATTTCATGTTTGCTGCTAGTTTAACGTGGCTAAGAAACGTCAGTAGTTGGCTTCCTGGCTCCTCCACTTTCCCGCTGTGTGTCCAGCAGATCCAGCCCAGTGGCTTCCGTTGAGGTCCCAGGTTGCCGTGGCGGCGGCCATCCTAAAGAACAAGCCGGCGGGTACGAGCGGCCGGGAGTTTGCGGCGGCGCTGGCCTGCAGGCTGAGGAGCCACGATGAAAGCTGGAAGAGCAAAGCTGAGCGGCTGCAGCAGGAGGTGCTGAGGCTGCGGCAGGAGATGCTCATCGCCATGGCGACGCCAGGCACACAGGCAGCAGGTAGGCATCCGTGCGGGTCCTTCCCTCACCTGCATCTGCTGTGCTCCAGGTGGGCCGACATGTTTGCTGCTGGTAAGCTGGACTTGAGCTCATTGTTGACTGTCTTAAAGAGACCGCGTCACCAAGAACTGAGCGCTGTTACCTTTTTAAAGTGCACGTCGTGATGATGAGTGCAAGACCACGACCACATCTCCAATTATGCCTCATTGATCTTAATATTTTGATTAGCTGGCAGTTTTTATCCCAGAATGCAACAGTTGCTTGCTTTTTTTAAAATTTCTGTTCATAGCGTAGCTGTGATTTCGTTGACTAACAAATGTCCATTGGCTAATTGTTAAAATGTACTAGAGAGCTGGAGCACCAACGACAGTAGACTGTCTCAGTCAGCAAGTGCAGTGGAGGACGCCCTCTGCTGGACACCATTTACCACTACTACCAATTAATGGTTTATGGTAATGAGGCTTCTATATTGCAGCTGAATAGAAGAACTTAGTATCAGTGTTTATTAGCCATTTTACTGCCGTTACTGACGTGTCTGTGACGCACAAATATTGGCTGAAAATATCAGCCTCATAAATCAGTCGAGTCCTGGCATGTACCTGCTGTGGCGGTTGGTGTTAGCGGCGTTACAGGGTTTGGGTGTTCATGACTGGCTGTCATCGACATGGGGATGAGGATACATCACTGTCTCTCTGTTACACACACACACACACACACACACACACACGTACACACACACACAGATGAATGTTCTACAGATATAGTCTAGCATTCATGAGAGTGTTTGGAAAACCTTCCAGATGGTGATGACACAGGCGGTGCGGCTCACAGCTCAGACTCCCAACCCAGCAGCAACTCAGAGACTCCTGAACTCCTGCCGCCCGGCGCTGTCGTCCCTCAGCCGGCGTATCCCTCCCGTCACCATGGAGACCCTTGGCAGAGAGACGTGCTCCCTCACATTCACTTCCTCCAATCGCTGTGCGGCCTGCAGCGAGCGGCGGGGAGTGGGCGAGGCCTGGAGGCGCTCTGCTTCAGCCCCGGTGGGGAGGCGGGGTCAGTGCTGGTGGACTCAGTGTGCCAGCTCCTTGACGCGGTGGTGGCGGCGTGCAGGGACCCCCCCGCGCTGGGACCCCGTGACCTCATCCCGACGGCGTGCCGTGTGGCAGCCCGAGTGATGGACCTGCTCTGCTCCCAGCAGCCCCCGTCCGTGGAGTTCAGGAGGCGCGTGGAGGCGTCGCTGAGCGAGCTGACGGGGGCGCTGCTGCACAATCGCCAGGCCAGCGGGGTGAGTGATGGCGTCCGCGGGGGCACGGGCCTCGGTGCACGTTTGTCGTTTGGCCACAGCTGGAAAAGTTACCTCAACAGCTGGAAGAGAAGCAAAGTAATGAACTCCACTTGGTGGTGTCAACATTTACCAAAACTTGTACATTAATTCAAAGCCGTTCAAGTAGTTAACAGACGAACGTTTATTGATCGCAGTGCTAAGAGGTCACATATCATTCTCCTGAGTAAGTAAGTCTTGGTAGAGCTTTGACACCCTCGAGCTAACTGTCGCTCTGCGGGGAACTTCCTAGCCTGGCTCCAGATGTTTCATTAGCTTTAAAAACACGTCGTCTTCAACAGTTGACGCGGGCTGCATGTCGAGGGCCCCCATTTCAGCTATTAAGTTGTTGCTAGCTTCACTCGGCGCCTTGTCGCGTTTGTTGGCTGTGTAGTTTTTTATGCTAGGCTGTGAAGCGCTAGCAGCGTTGTCAGCAGCAGTCTCTGCCTGCAGCTTGTTGGGGCGTCTCCATCGCAGGTGCTTCATCCTGCGCTGCTGAAATGAGCCAGCTTGGCCTGACAAAGTGTAAAACTGAACCGTAGCTCCATTTTTAGCTAAAATAAGCTGCCCCACGTTGCTCCGCTTCTTACTGTCGCCTTCACCTCCACTGTCAAGTTAAAGTCACGTGATACGCGATACGTTGTTTGTGCAGCGTAACGAGCCCCGTGTATCTATCACGTATGAGGATAACTGCACCCCTGAGGACATTTATTGTTAAGTTAATATCATCATCTTTAGCTTTCAGGCAGCATTTACACCCCTTAATACTTTATTGTTGGTGAGAAATGAACGAGGGGGAGGAGAAAAGAACCACGTGGCGTCTACATGGTTATTGATTTTTTTTCTAAACTGTTATGATTTGCTGTCCGTGTACACGTGTAGATATTGACACCCCTAAGCTCCACCATGTTATGCTGAGGTCTGTGAGTGACACAGGATGGCGAGGCGTCTGTTGTCATGGTCACAGCAGCAATTCACAGTAGGACGTGTGAATCTGGCGCTCAGAAGCAGGACAAAGGAGCAACGTTCCTGCGTCTTTGGTCTCACGCTAAAAGGCGACTTAACAACAGTCTTTCCTTCCCACTTCAAAATGGAGGCTCCGGGGGAAAATACTGCGTCATAGTTTGAGAAGAGGTTGAAGAGGTCGTTGACGTCCGCGTCAGGTTAGAATCTGTTTCATTTGATAGCAAACGGTGACAGAAATAGGACAGGTGGGCGGGACTCTGGCCAAGCACCAGTGAGAATAGCGAGTCCTGCAGGAAATGCATGTGAAGGCTGAACACTGCTGAACACTGTAATAAAAACAATAACAAAAAGATCGGAAAAGATCAAAAGATGCAAACATGTCCTTCACTCTAAAATTGAAGAAGCTTCATATTTTTGCTTTAATGTCACAAACATCTGAACAGAATCTGAATAAGTATGAGTAGTTGTTGAAGAACTGACTTACAGTGGTTGCTCTGGTCAATTGGCAGCGTGGCCCTTTTTTTTTCTTTTTTTAAAGAAAACTTTAAAAGTGATAAAAACGTGTCTGCAGATGGACGGATGAGCCCGCAAAGCTGAACATTTCAATTGTTGAGTGTTTCTGCAGCTGAAAGGGTGAGCAAGTAGTTCACCAAAAAACACGTAAACTCGCACAAGAAGAAGTTGTAAGAGAAGCAGAAGAAGAAGCAGGAGAAGCAGAGGAGGAGCAGGAGTTGAAGGAAGAGTTGGAAGGAAAGATGAGGAAGAAGATGAGAAAGAAGAAGTAATAGTAGAAGAAGGAGGAGGATGTTGATGCCATAGCTCAGTTGGGTCCAGCTGGCGGGTAAAAACAGTGGGCGGGGCCTCAAGAAGAGCTGAATGAGTCAGACGAGTGCTTGATGGCGTTCGTGACCCGACGCAGATGTTCGCCTCTGTGCAGGAGCTGGTCCATGAGTGAGGATGCGTTCAGGAGAGCCCTGGCGGTGGGACAGGTGAGCGCTCCACCAGACCCCCAGCGGGGGCAGTCAGGCGGTGGGAGGCTGTTGGTCCTGTCCGCTGAGGGACGGTCGCCTCCATCCGTTCAGTGCGGTTCCACGTCCGAGTCAGACGAGTTGAACTGTGAATCAAACACTCGGATTATCTCCCGCCAGCGCCGGACGTCGCCCGGGTGACGTCGGTGCCGAGCTTCAGCTCTTTTCGTGTCTTTGTAGACATCCAGATCATTGTTCTGATATTCCCCAGCTTCCCGGCACCTCATTAAAGTTTCATCATATTCTATCCAGCTGAGACGAGATTATCAGAGTTTGAGGAAAAACATTTGTAGACTCAGCTGTGTGCGCTTGGCTGCTGCCGCCGCTAGCGCTGCTGCCGCTGCTGCCGCTGCTGCTGCCGCTGCTGCTGCCGCTGCTGCTGCCGCTGCCGCTGCCGCCGCCACCGCCGCCGCCGCCGCCGCTGCTGCCGCCGCTGCTGCCGCTGCTGCTGCTGCTCAGCACTGTTGGCGATGTGGTGCTGTGTCATTGGAGAAGGTGCTTGATCTCATCATGAGTCGGCAGAGTTGAGGCTGCGGTGCAGTGGTCTGGCCTGGTAGGAGGTCAAACGTGACCCTCGTAGTCCCGCCTCCGGGATCCTGGCTGGTGGTGCTCCTCATGTGGACTCTCCATGTGCTCGATCTTATCGGCTTTTGATAAGATGGACCACAAGATACGGCACCTCCAACCCTCATTATTGTCTTATCGGCAGAAGGAAATCACTCATTTTCAGGTTTAGCGGCCGCGTTCTCTTCAGGTTTGCTTTTTCCTGGATCCGAGCTCAAAATGTTCCAGTGTTTTTGGACACTTTTTAAAAGCACGAGCTGCTTTTGTGGTGTCACGGCCCCTACGTGACACGCACAACTACACATCCTCCTCTACAAAAACCAGGCTGTTTGAAACCAAAGACAAGAGGGGGCTTTTGTTTTTCGAGTGGCGTGTACGAGTGATTTTCACATTTTTAGAAAATTCTCTCAAGGTACAAACAAACCTGTTCACTCCTCCAGTGTTTGACTTCATTGTAATTCAGCGAGACTGTTATTGGCTCTCGGTGCTGTGGAAGGAGAGTAAAGTCAGATGAGGATCAGCGTGGGCGAACAACACCATGCAGCTGAACCAGATAATCCCGTTATTACCCGTCTATAGCGGCTAAGCCTCAACTTGAAGCCACTGAGGTATTGCATGGACGCGCTAAAGCCGGGGACACGCTACAAGACTTTCACAGTCATTAGCGATTTTGAAAAGATTCTAGAGTTTTCATATGAACCCACCAGTTTCAGCAGATTTTTTTTTTTTAATGACGACCGAGAGGCCGGCGATCACACGTTTAACGCCTGATGAGGGGTCGCAGACGCAGGTTTCTCAGACCCACTGAGGCCAGCTGGGCGCGACGCTGCCGCGCAGACTCTGGCGAGAGCGACACTGGACGAGCGGCTGCTGCTGCACGTGGTGGTGGTGTTGCTGGTGCTCCTGCTGCTGATGCAGGTGTTGCTGGTGCTCCTGCTGCTGATGCAGGTGTTGCTGGTGCTCCTGCTGCTGATGCAGGTGTTGCTGGTGCTCCTGCTGCTGATGCAGGTGTTGCTGGTGCTCCTGCTGCTGATGCAGGTGTTACTGTGCTCCTGCCGCCGCTGCTCCTGCCACCGCCGCCAGTGCTGTTTACGCGTCTCTCTGCTCTGATAAAATCCAATTAGACGGAAACACTGGTCAAGTAGTGCAGGAGTGGACGCCGGCAGCGTGACTGCATGCTGTCGTATGAGAGGCATCAGAAGACGCCAGTTCCTGTGTCCCACCCCCTCTTTTCATTGGCTGTTGGCTACATGTGTTTGCATTGGGGTCGGTGATCAGCACGCACGACCCGCCTGAGGTCGGGTGTCTCGCCCTCACACGCTTGCCGATTTGAGTCTTCAGCCCTCACGTGCTAACAGACCTCAGTGCCAGCTGGCCGCGCCGACTGTGAATTGTGGGTGAAACCGGGCAGTAACTGATGCGCCACCATTTCATAATGTCCCAACGCTGATGACGGCAGGAAAACATAACTGGCGCCTACATTTCAAAAGTACATGGTGACGGTTCCCACCCACTTTACCTCCCAGACACGGCTCCAAGGTTCTCCCTTTAAACCAGCACCATGCCTTCATGAGTGTGGCATGGTCACGTTAAACCTGGTTCGGCATCAAACTCTAGCTGACAGCCCCTCAGGGCCGCGATATATCACGTTATTATGTGATTATTATATCATTCTATGGATCGTAACATTTATCTGCTGAGGATTTTGCGTATCATATCAATGCCGCTGACCCCAGCCGTGACCCAGCCTCCGCCGAGGTCCGGCCTTGAGAGGAGCTCATTAAATTCTGTCGGTTGTTGGAGCTCGGTAATGAAAGTAATAAGAGTTTGTTGTCTGAACAAAAACATCGTTTTGTAGTGCGGCGCCACGTTCGGCAGCATGTTGTCCTCCATGATAATATGTGAGCTTAACGCTTTATTACCCCTGTAATGGCACTGACGGTGTGTTTGCCTGGGCAAAAGGAAGCGCAGTAACCTGCGCGAGCAGGTTTCACCTTCGTTCAGCGCTCGCCGAGCCCATAAAGGACGTCAAACTGCCTACACAGCTGATCGTAAAAGTCAGCACCTCACATGTTTGTGTCACGATGGAGCCTCGGCAGCTGGAATATGAAGATGAAGGTGAGTCGGAGCTGACGGCGGTAAAGACATCCCATCTGGCTCCGGAATAAACGTCCACGGAAGGCCTCACGCAGCGGGGACGGCTGCAGGCGACCCCCACCCCCCCCCCCAGCAACCTCCCTCACCAGTGATGCTGAGGATGTTTAGCAGATGAAACTGATGATGATGGTCGTGAGGAAGGTGTAAAATGATTTAGACTTAATGAGGGCGGCCATTAGCACAGCAAACTTTAATGTCCCTGCAGAGGCAGGTTGTGGTGCTGCTGGATAGGACAGGACAGCCAATCCCAATCACGGGGAGTCCGTTAAAAGAGCAGGAATGCTATTAGCTGCATTTAGTGGGTGATTATGATGTAAAGATAGTTAATGACTGTTGTCAAGGACTTTCGTGCAGGTCTACCTGCATGCTGACCCCCGTCACACACCCCGTGTGTAACTTAATTGCATCCTTTAACTCAGCGAGGGTTAATAAGTAGAACTCAGCAGATTGTGTAAAGGGTCAAACTGTTGGGAGTGTTTTATCTCCAAGGACAGACGAGCAGACCCGCGCAAGGCCAGAGATGAGACCAAGGGAGAAGGGACGTCCAGGGGCCCACAGGCAGACTACCTCAGCTACTAAGTTCACTTCATCATATCAGCACTGTGTGCTCCTGTTCCATAAATGCATCATTCTCTGCATGGCGGGTCAGATTTGGGTTTGACCCCACAGCCGATCCGCGGCCGTCAGCAGTCACGCTCACCGTTTATCAGACGCCTGAAAGCGTTTTTGTTTTTTTGAGCACAAACGTATCGTTGGACCCAGCGTGATATAAGTTTGAAGCATCGTTATCGAGAGAAGACGCTGGCTGAGAAGGGCTTCATCATCCAGATGAGCTCAGGAGACCCGCATCCAAACCTCATCAACCACCCCACACTGAAAAGCTGCAAAGCTACATTTATTTAGTTAGTGGAGGCCGCTGGACATCAGAAAGTAACATTTTATCAGCACGTGAACGCAGCAGTTCTCACTGCAGACTCCTTAAACATGTACGCTACTCTCATCATGCTGTGATGCTCTAGATGTCCTGGAAGCCTCACTTTAGAATGGGCAGGCCTGTTCATGCAGTCAGTGTGCTGAAATGGCGAGGAGATCCGCCCATCCTGTCAGGGGGGAGGGAGTCAGGTGGTCACCCTAACCCTAGCCCTAACCTAAAACTGGTGCTGGGCCTCATCCTGTACAACCAACCCAGATCAAAATGTACTTACCTACCGAGCCAGTTCCCCTAACCTCTACCCGACCGCGTGACCTTCACTGCCTCACAGCTTCCTTGTCTGTGGGATCTCCCTTTTCTTTATTGAAAGCTGCTAAGGCTACTAATCATCTCCATCATGGACTGGCTGTTCTTCTACCCTCCCCTGAGTTTTGATTTATGCAGAGCTCCTTGTTTGTGGAGAGATAGCAGTGTTTAAAGTTAAACTCCTCTCTTTGATACCACCGCTGGCTAAGATCAGCCACCTACCATGCTCCATGCATGCAAAACAGCAGGTTGGTGACGCGTCCACGCTCCTCCACTCGGTCTCATCAGCATGTTGGCGAGGTTTATTTTATGTTTCCAGGACGGGTTGACGAGGCCTCAGTGAGCCTGTCACTGAGTCAAATGAGGTCGCGTTCAGGCAGAGGAATGGCTCCGATAATGCGATCGCTCGGCGGCGGGTGATTTGGGTCACCGATCAAATGCAACACCTTGTGGCTTCATTTCATTCTTGTGACTGTGCTCGGAGAAATTGCTCTCTTTGCCTTCTCCATTAAGGATGCCGCCTTTACAGGGAGGGTCAAATAGTCTGTAATAGCAGCTTTGGACCAAAGCCTTTGCACATTGATACTGAAGAGCTGGCAGTTGAACTTGGGAAAGTGATGTGTTTTAGGTGTCTGAACCTGACCAGTCGCCGCCGTGATGGTGTTCTCAGAATACAGTGCAGAGATTGCGGTCTGTTTTAGGTCACGACCGCTGTGCAATCAGCACATAATGACGCCTTTAAATGTCAAGTTTTCATCCTTGCCAAGTCAGAACAGAACGTCCTCCTTGTGTGTTTCCATCAGTCAGAATTCTGCTGTTGATGTGCTGCAGGTAAATAACAACGAGGCAAAAAGCAGTGGCGGACATTAAACGCATCATAGGAGGACGAAGAATTATTTCATGAAGTTAGCAGTGCAAGAAAATGATGATGAATGACAGTTCCAGTACTTTGCTCCCCTGGAATCAGGGACGTTTCCTTATCTACTGCATACGGTTCTTTACTACTACATATGGTCCTCTGCTACTACATAAGGTCCTCCACTACTGCATACGTGTCCTCTACTACTGCATACGTGTCCTCTATTACTGCATATGTGTCCTCTACTACTGCATACATGTCGTCTTCTACTGCATTCGCTCGTCTACTACTGCATACGTGTCCTCTATTACTGCATACATGTCGTCTTCTACTGCATACGTGTCCTCTATTACTGCATTCGCTCCTCTACTACTGCATATGGGCTCATAGCAGTGTGAATCGTTGAACATCTGCGTGATGTCGTCTAATAAACATAATCATGTGTAATGATGGTAGATGAACAGGTTTGGGGCCCATTGTCGCCACCAGGATTGCATTGTGGGTACTGCCGTGTGTGACCGGCTTATCCCGTTCAGACATACAGTTCAAACATGACCTCTAGCTAGGTCTGGTCATGAGGTGTCTTCTCAAAGCTCCATGAAGTCGTTACATTTTAAAAGTGGCAACGGACAATAGAAGTAAAACTTTTCCATTTGAAATGAACAAACTTGTGAAAATTCTGTATCAAATGTGACCTTGTAGGTTTCAGAGAATGACTGACCCTGTATACAGCATAAAAACAGTATTATAGATATCTAAAAAGTCCCAGTTAGGTTAAGAGGGCTGGCTGGATGATTGATTGATGGATCGATAGATGAGAGATGGAGCGAGATGGATGGATTAATGACAGGTTTGGGAACGGTGATGAGAGTGACCTTTAATCGGGGGCTCTTTAGTCCCGTCCGACATGGGCCCATGGCGTCCCCTCTAAAGAAAGTGGCGTCCCGGTCCTGAGCTGCAGATCCAAACAGCCCCACTCTGCCTCTTTGCGGTCGTGCCAACGCTTTGTGGAAGTGGAGGCAGGACTGCACGCGCAGCGTTTCGGGGAGTTCAGGTGTTCTCCGAGCTTCCGTTTGGGGTTTGAACCTTGGAAAACCATTAACATGCGCTACAAGGAAACTGCACAGCCTGGAGGAAGGCAGAAAAGCATGATCTGGGCACTTTTAGAGCTAAGCGCCGTCTGGGAGTTCCTGCAAAGTGCTGACGGCAGGACTGTGTTCCGTCTCGCGGAGTAACGGAGCTGCACTGGTAGGCGCTGCCTCCCGGACGCCGGCGGAGGCAGCGCCTTCACCACCGTACCTGCAGGAGTCGTTACGGTCAAAGAAGAAGACCATCGGAGGAGCTTAAGAGGCCAGATGATGACATTGCAGATCCCGAATCCCAAGTGGCGTCATTCAAATGTCACTCTCCCGCTGTGTTCCACATATTTCAAGTAATAATCCTTTCATAGAGGAGAGGAGCGTAGCGCCTGGCTGGCCTCGCATGGCCTCGCCGCCGCCGCCTCAACTCGCCACGTCATCCTTTTTTTCTTTCCGTCTACTGAAGAACATTTATTACCTTCTTGTTTATTGGACTGTGCTCGTCTTGCGTTTCGCAGAGCGCTCAACTTCACGTTTTATGGCTCTATTAATTCTTCTGACAGCGCTGCTTTTCCGTGTTATTGCTGTGGTGTCGCCGGCGTGAAGAACGGGATTACAAAGGATTTAAATATGGAGTATCATCAGACTTTTCTTCTTTCATCAAACGCTCAGTACTCTAACCCTGAGGAAAAACGATGTCTGCATGTGATGACGCGCGCAGATATGAGTTTACAAAATATGGGACAAGGAGGATCATAAAGAGAGAAACCCAAAACCATCAGACTAGACCCATCAGACATAAACTACACACCATGATGGCCACTTCAAACCAAAGCCAAAACATCTCCATCTCCCTGCTGGCTGGCTTCAGTACAGCGGATAAACCCCGCCTACTCTGTGTTAGTGGGCGGGACTTGGCCCAAACTAAAATATCAACTTCATCATTTTCTGTTATTCCAGCTGTCTTTAAATCACTTTGATTTTTGTTCAAGTGCTCATTTTTCTGATAAGTTTGGTTTTAATTTGTCATTTAACTGGCCATGCTATTAAAAGGGGGCGTGGCTTCATGACTGACAGCTGCTCTGAGTGACATCCAGGAAGTGGTGGAGGCGTTTACTTACTTCTGTTTCGGAATCCTACATAAGAGAGTGGAGAGGACACGTAACACTGACTTTCTATAACTGTTATTGGCTGTTTCAAAATGTAAAAATGAGTTTTTAATGGTAAACTGATCAGCGGTGATTGAGGTGGGCGGGGCTTAGCGACTGCAGCTCCATTTCCCAATGGCTACTCCGTCTCCGGATGACATCACCTTCACAAGATTGCCTCCTTTTTACATATTTCGGGTCTCTGTTGTTGTTGTTTTTTTACCATCGTACAAAATGTTTGGAAAATTCTTAATTTCAACCCTTTTTCAGAGTTTGGAATATTCTCCTAATGTAAAGGAGGACGAGTTTTCATACTAAAACTTGTTGTGATGAATCTGGGTGAAACAGTGACTCAGTTCATCTGTTAGTCATACAAATACAACTTAATTGATAATGACAATAATTAATAGTTGCATAACCCACCTTCCTTCCAGCACTTTCAGCTCAGCATCTTTTGGGTCTTCATTCAGAAGCTCCAGCTAACCAGCAGTTCTGAGGAGGCTTCATCAATCACCTGATTGGTTGAATTCATCTCATTTTCACACAACTTCCTTGCATGGCTGAGATGGTCAGCAGCAGACGAGTGGGAGCGTTTTTCTTTCTCTGTTAGCGGCTGAGACTCCGAAGAGCACCAAGACCAAGAGTCTGCTCCTCCCCTCCAGCCAAGCCCCTCCCCCCAGCTGCCGCCATCTCCAGGCGTGCGCGTGCAGGCGAAAGGGCGCTCCTCCAGCACCAGAACCAGCTCCAAACCTGGAGCTGCACGCTTGCACCAGCGAGCTCAAAGCAGACAAGCTTCTGTACTTTATAGAAAAACTATTAGAACATCCAAAGAGTGAAGCCGGACTCACCTGGCAGAGAGAGAATCATTTTATTTAGCTATATTCATTAAGTGAATATACACTGAGTCAAGAGTTGAAATGTGGCAGCGGGGATGCGTCACCCATCTCGATTCACGTTCAGAGATGCTTGTAGATGAATTTTAAACAGATATAAAAGCTTAATGCTGCAGTTCTGCTTTGGTTAACAGAAGAGCACATTTACTGAATCCAGCGAGAGCAGACGTGATGGTGCTGGAACGGTGATGGTCCTGGCTGATGTATGCAGACTCTCAGCAAAGTTACCGGCTGCTTGGAGAAAACAGTGACAACATTAAAATGATTTCATGTACGAGGAGTAGTCATAGCAGTAGTAGTAGAAGTAGTAGTAGTAGTGGTGGTAGTAGTAGTAGTTGAGACTTCCAAGAGCCCAGGCTGCTCCTGTATCGCTGCTTTCTGACACTTGACAGACGCCTCAGCGGCGGGTCCAGGTTCCTGCGTCTGTTGGTTTGCGGTGGGCGGAGTCAGTGACGCCCTGGTCTGTGTCCACTGCTGCAGGCCGCCGAGACGCTGACCGAGTGTCTGATGGCGCTGGGGAGCTGCAGCATGTCCAAGCCCTTCCTCGTCCGTCACCTGCTCTCCCGGGTCAGCGCCGTGGCCGATCAGCTCTGGCAGGCCTCCCAGGTAAGCCCCGCCCCCCCCCGGCCGCTTCATTTCCACTTCAGCCGTTTCTCCAAATCGATGACATGAATCTAGGTTCTCTCTCCCCGTCGCTCACCTCCTCGCTCACCTGTTCATGCAGGGTCACTCTGATTAGCTAGATAGCCGCTAGCTTCATAGCAGCTAAATAGCCAGGAGCTGAATAGCGAGGACAAAACTAAATGGCTCCTAGCTTTTTTAAGGCTCCTGGCTTTTCCTGCGGCTCCTGCCTGTGTTGTGGCACTCTTCCAACATTCTTTTTGCTGCAGCGTCACACACTTTATCTTTTTATCTTTTCATCTTCTCCCCCACTCAAAGACCCAAACAGCCTCCCTCGGAGAAAAGGGGTGACTCAAAGCCTTCCTGATATTTGAAGCTCTAATCGTCGGTCCGCTTCACCTCCGCGGCGCCGCCTCATTTCTGCTTCAGTTGCTGCTCAAGCGTCCAAATAAGCATCCAAATCGATGTCATGAATCCACCTTCTCTTGCCTGCCCATCACTCACCTCCTCGCTCACCTTTTTCATGCGAGCTGTCTCTTTGCCCCTCTGATTGGTTGCCACGGTCACAGTTTTTTAACCACCACGATCGATACCGCGCGCCGCCCGTCCTCGGCCCGCCGTGCTTTCAGATGTCACTCGGAAGCTTTGGCGAGAGCTCCATTTGCCCGGCCGTCTTCCCCGTGAAAGGCGGAGCTGAGGGTGACACTGCGGGGGTAAATGTGTTTAAAAACGGAAGCCTCCTGCCCCCTCAGCAGGGCCGCGCGCGCTCTCGCTCGCTCGCTCGCATCTGAGAGCTCCATCAGCGCCGCAGCTGAAGCTGCTGAATATTCCAGGTCCCGGCGCTGCTGAGAAGCTCTGCCTGCGTTTGTGGGCGCCGCTTTTACAGCGCTGCTTCCTCCAGACGCATCCAGGAGGCCTGTGAAAGCAGACTTACATCCACCCTCAGAGGCTCGAGTGACTCGGACCCTGCAGGCTCCCATGAGCGCATCAATGACCCGCATTAGAATCAAGACGTTTTTGAGCCATTTCTGTAGTTTTAGCTAAGAATAATTGTTTGTTTTTTATTGTACACACAAGAATGACTTCATGTTTGAGTTCTTTTTTTTATCTTTCACTTTTCAACATTTGGATTGAAAACAAAGAAAGCGGATTTCATAGAACAAAGGAATATAAAAAATGTCCAGAACAGGAAATCATTTTTGTGTGCACAAAACAAAATTTAACATCAATGATTATTCTCGCCAGAAATGGCACAAAAGCACACTGATTTTAATACGGCTCATTTCTGACCCACTTATGGAAGTTTGAGGTAGTAATACAAAAACTCCAATTTCTTAACACGTATAAAAGGTAAATTAGATCACCCCCTCCCTCCCTCTCTCACTCCCTCTTTCGCTGTCTCACTCCCTTCGTCATTCTCTCACTCCCTCTCTCACCCCCTCCCTGGCTCTCTCGCTCCCTCCCTCGCCCACAGCTCGTCCCGTGTTCTCCGAGGCTGAGGACGGGACGAGGCGGCTATGGAGCAGCGAGCGGCTGGAGCGTCTGCGCTTCCACTGGCGTCCCGCAGTCGTAGCTCGTAGCTGCCATCCCGGCGGAATGATGATGAGTTCAAATGTTGAGTCACCGCGATGGAAAGTTAAGTTTGTCAAAGGTTGGGAAGGCAGCAGAGGTTATATGTGGCAGCGCTGTCTTTGGATTGGAGGATGATGAGAGATGGGTTGCTTCAGAAAAAAAGTCCACCAACACAATAGAGGTGATTTCATCAGCGCTGTTCACTCTGCCGAAAAATGACATTTTAAAAATGAAACTTCTCCCCAGAAACGAGCCGTCGACTGAATGGAAGCCTGGAATTTCTGAAGAAATATTACCTTTGAAAACGTGATTCATTCTCGGACACAATTCTAAAAACGTCATAGAATTAAAGGCAGAATGTGGCCCTTTATAATGAGGACATGCTACATTCCAGAGTTCACACAGTCCTGAATAAATCAGTCATTCACGTAAATCTGAATTTCTGCATCTGCTCTCCGGGTGGAGAGGGGCCGTGATGTGCTCTTGTTTCCACCAGCGGTCTGATTCGCCATCAGGCTGTTGAAACTGGTCTTGTCTGTTTTCACGTTGGATTCTGGTGACGACTCCTCAGACCTCCTCAGACCTCCTCAGACCTCCTCAGGCCTCCTCAGGCCTCCTCAGCACTTTGACGTCGGTCATTTGAGACGAGTTTCTTCCTGAGAAATGTTTCCACATAATTAATTCCGTGTGGGGGTTTTAGGAGGTTGTTTCTACATCAGTGATAATTCTCCTAAATCAGTGCCACATTTGGCCATCGGCAGAATTGTGGCTAAATAGCTAAATAGCCACCAGCTGAATAGTAACTAAAAAACATTCGCTGAATATTAACTAAGCGGCTGTTAGCGTTGAGGTTTGACTAATCATCTGTAAGTCAGTATCAGTTTTAACAATACTTTTTTTCTGCATGCAGCCACATTCAAGTGTCATAAACCATTGAGCTTATCAGAATCAGAAGTGCGACATGCTAAATTAGGGGAGATAGAATAAAGTGTCACCTTTTGATTTTCAAAGGGCTAGAGGGCAACCATGCCAGAGAAACCTGCCTGCCTTCTGCTTGTCGGAGCTGCTGGATGAACGTTCTCTGGATCGGAGCTGCAGCTCGCAAATGCGGAGCAGTAAAGACACGTTCATGAAATGGTTCCTATATGGACACAACAGCATCGTTATCAGTCCGGTCAGAGCGCTGAGGCTCCAAAGGTGAGATTTGTGAATCTATTGAAGAGTGAACTTCGAGTGAGACTAAACTGTGAGACTTTGAGGACCCTCGAGGACCCTCTGGGAGTTCCTTGTCTCCAGTTTTAAAAGCCACCAAGCCTTCAAACGGAGGCTTTGAGTCCTCCGGCAGAGTCGCAGCCATGGGCTGACCTCTGACTCGCCGCCAGCAGGGCTGAGTGTCTCTCAGCGAGGAGGATTTCCTCTGTGTGAAGGATTATCATGGCGGCTGCATGAAGACTGAGCAGATGGCTTCTCTGTCTCTCAGTTCGGTTTCCAGCCATGGGGTTTTTTTTTGTGTTATTCAGTGTCTCGAGAGCCATAGTCATTTCTCCAAAATAGCCACATCATTTCACGGCAGAACTGTCGTCAAATACATCATTTCAAAATATAATATGGGGTGTTTTGTCTGCCATCATTTTCCCTTTTCTCAGGCAGCCCGTTTCACTGTTAGCTCGACTGCATGTGCAAACACGCCTGCAGCTGCCCTGCAGCTGCCCTGCAGCTGCCCTGCAGTTGCCCTGCAGCTGCCCTGCAGTGCGCGGCGCGGCCGTGCAGGAGTCCTGCTCCGCCTTCCACCAAATAAAGGCTGTTTTTGATAGTTTGTGATCTGCGCGCGTCCTCGGGCAGTGTTGCTATGCACTCTCATCTACTCCTGGTGAAAAACATTGATTGCAGGTATTAAGACTGAGCCACGGAGAGTCGTTCTGACTGCTAATGACTCCTGCTGCTGCCGTGACAACGGTGCGAAAGTTGGATTTTGCTTTTCGTGGATTCCCTGATTGACAGTGGCAGACGGTCTGAATGAGGCTTCGTCCTCAGATGTCGTCAGCCGGCCTGATATTTGACTTTTTTATGGTCCACAGATGTGCCATCATGAGCTTGGACTCCAAAGGAGACCGCTTGAGTAAATGTACTCGGTCTCATTGTCCTGACCTGCTGAGTTACTCCGGTGGAGTAACTGGCCTCACGTTGCCCTGATGGTCTGGCGGGGGTGATGCCGGTTGGATGGCGGTGGCGGTGTGAGGGTGCCGCGCAGTAAGATCGAGCCTGTCCGGTTCTAGCAAACACCATGTGTCTCAGAATCTGCTTCACTTTTTTTTACACATTTTAACGCAGACTAAAGGATGGACTGATGAGATTTTGGTGATCAAAGGTCACCGTGACATCACGCGTGTGACCTTTACTCTCTGTATCATCTGCTATGATGACGAATATTTTTACAAAAATGTCCAAAACGGCATTGCGTATCCAAACGGTTTAAGGTCAGCGTCACTGTGACGGTGTCAGTCTCCTCAACGGGCTTCTCAAGCAGTGAATGCAAGAATGTGATTATTCGGTGGCGGGTTTTTGAGACCACCTCATTCAAGTGGACCTGCACTGATCTGTGACCTGGACTTGGCGGTCGAGTGCACTCGGTCTGGGCCCGGGTCGATGATGTGTGTGTTTGTGAGTCAACCTTTTGACACACGCTTCTGGCAGAGATCGGAAAGCAAGCCTCCGCACGTCCGAGCTTTTTATTCACGAGCTGTAAACAGATCCACCGTCCAGCTGCTCGTCCGGATACTCTGAGTGATTTATGGCTTCTGGGCTCAGTTAACGCTTCACTCCAGCTGATAATGGAACCGTATGGTGCTCTGGCCCCAAACTCTGGCCTCTTGCACCTCCATCTTTGGAGGGATGAGAAGACTTTCCATTCCGACTAAAACCACCTGGCAGCAGATTTGTGCGATTTTTGAGGAAAAGACCTCCATTTTGTAGCTGGAATGAATCTGCCTTCCCCCTCGTTGAGAGCCAGTTTATTAGCTGTGCTGGACGCTTTCCAAGAGCGACTGCAGTATTTCTAAACTCAGATGAGAGACGCTGAACACTAAAGTGTTCTTGCAGCCTCGCTGCAGCGCATGTGTGTCTGAGCCTGCTTCACCAGCAGCTGTTAACATGGGCCAATTCCCTGGAGCAGATTTTGCTCAAACTTTTGAAAAGAAACCAGCATAAACCAGAGCTGAGTGTGTCCCGTTGTTCCAGCTCATGAACTGTCAGTATCATTACGGTTAAAGTCATAAGTGGTAATAGAAATATTTAATTATCAGCTCATTAGCATAAGCAGCTGCCACCATTGTTAGCGCCAGACGAGCCCTCAGCCTCTTCCAGCTGCTGCGGCTCGGAGATCAGATCGGTGATATCTGTCCAGGGAATCTTTGCTGATTTGTACCTTTTTTATGTTCCGGAGCTCGGAGGGCGGCCAATAGTTGAAGGGCCGCGTGCCATGTTCACACATCATCAGCCTCGTTTCCTTGTTATCATTGGCATCGAGGCAATAGAGACCTTAACTGCCCCTCTGGGCGTCTGTGTGGAGACACAAAACAGTCTGGAGGTTTGCAGGTTTGCATTCACGATGTTCCCCACACCTAACCGGTTTGGTCCGGTAGAGCCGACCATTCGCCAGGCTTCTGGGGTCTGTTAGCGCTGCTGGCAAAGCAGCCGAAGACCAAACCACCATCCTGAAATCGCTCTGAGAGGTGCGTCCGCCTGACTCTGGTGGGGTTTGTTTGTGGTGAGAACCTGATCCGACCTCAGTCCAACCTGGCTGGATGATGACGATGATGATGATGACGATGATGCTGTTGTTCGGGAGGATTAATGTTCCTTCTAAACTGCATTGATTTGCTCCCACAGTGACTCTACTGCATAAATACATAATTTTCCAGCCTCTCTGGCTCATCTCCTACAGTGAGAAATACAAACTGTGTGATAAGTGATGAGCAGGACCGAGACTGCCCGGCGAGTCCTCCAACCGCTCAGACATTGGCGAGTGTCTTAACGGCAGTCGGAGCAGGACTCAGCTGTTCTTTGTTATTTCCTGCTATTAACGGGTTTTTTTTCCTTGCACGTCATAAATGTTGGTCCTTTTATGAATGATCTCACACCAAACCGAACAGAACACACTGGTTCGTAATGCTGGCCAGAACGAACCATGGAGAGAGAGGTTGTTGAAAGGCCTCATTCGCAGACAGCAGATACACGGACATCTTAACTGTCCTACACTCTCCTAAACGAGCTGTCTTTGGATTTGGCCATTGATGAATTATTATCATTTTGTATTGTTTTCCAACATTTCACAGACAAAAGGGCGATAGGTGCTTCCCAGCAGCTCCTCTGCACTGCTAAAATACTGATATGAAAACCGTTGTGGTTCAGTCCACATTTGGACTTTGAGGACAGTTGATTGAAATAAGAAACTGGTTCGTCAAACCTTTGGCCAGTCAGGCATCACATTTCCCTGCATGAGGACAAATTAGAAACCATGAAATGCTGAGAGCTGTGACCTCCATGCCATCACCGTTCTCAAGGACTGGACAAGGATGAGGACGCTGATCTCTAGGTGTGGGGAGACTCTTCCTCCAGGAGAGGCTGAGGCCAGTGTTCCTGTCCGGCAGACGCCCCCCCAGCTGCCGCCGCTGCTGCGTGGTGCCACTTCCCCCGGAGCGGCGCTGAATACAGATCAGCTGTGCCATCTGGACGCTGCGTTTTTCTGTCACAGGATGTCACAGGCGCCGGCGGCGTCCAGCAAACAGCCCCAGCCCATCGGGACAGAGCCAGCAGGAACACTAACCCACGGGGCCGCGCAAACAACCAGCACTTCCCTGCTGTTATTAGCGCGCACCCTCACCGTCCCAGCGTCCACCGGTGTCAGATCAGCGCACAGGACGGAGAGAAGAGAGCTCATTGCCCAAGATCCATGCCCAACTCTTCTGTGTCATCTGGCCACAGGCAGAGGGGTTCCTTGGTCGTCCATCGTCAGACCCCGATTAGATTGTGGTGACCTCAGAAGCATGTTTTGGCCAAAACACGATGACATGACAAATACCGAAAGGGACAACGCGTTATAATAACCTTTTTTGTATGTCAGAGGTCAACATTAGTGGCTCTTTACGTTCTCTTGAACAAGACATGTCAGGAACGGCATGTAAGAGATGTAATCTCTTTTAATTTGGTGTAAATGTCAACTCAGGCTCAAGGATGAACTGATTGGACTTTGGTGGTCAAAGGTCACTGTGACCTCACACTGTATGAACAAATTTGAGCCAAAACTCTGCATCATCCGCTGATTATGACAAAAATTCCACACAGACATCGAAAGCGATGATCGAGTCCCACAGGTCGACTTCGCTGTGACCTGTATCGCTCACATGAGCGGAGCTTCAGAAATGATGATGGCGGTCCGGGGCCAAAGGTCAGGGTCACTGTGACGTAACATCTGTCCCAGTCTGTTAGTCTCAAAAAGAAGAGAAGCTGCAGTGTTTTCTCTTCATCAGTATTTTGTTGTTATTAGCCACGTTTGCAGCTGTCGTGTCTACTGACTGACACTGACGGTCCCCAGAAGACGAGTCCGACTGGCCCATCCTGTCGGCAGTTAATTGGGAGCGCCGCCTGCAGCCCTCCATTAGCATTTGTCTTCATTTCACCGATCAAGCAATCAACTGAATTAGCAATCCTGCTAACCGCCAGTTTTCCGTCCTGAACCTTCTGTTTGTCTGGTTGGGGTGATGAGTTGCGTTTGGGTTGGAGTCCCAGATCACCGTCCACCTCGTGATGCCGACGCGCCGGGGGAGATTAGGCTGGACTGGGTTTCTAGTTGTGTTCCAGAGGAAATGAGCTTGGCGGCTGAAGCCACTGCAGCCCGACACCAGCTCAGTCTGCCCTCTTTGCCTCGGAATATTTCAGCTTCACATTTCAATATCAGGAGGTTCAATAATCTCCGGTCCCACACTTCCCTTTGACAGCGGCGGCATCCCGCACCTGCTGCCGGTCGGACGTATCCGCTGATGTTGGAACTTTTTAATCAGCGAAAGTGGCAGTGATATTTTTAGGGAGCGAGCCGCCACGAAATGACCGACTTTCCACCTACAGTCAAAAGTTTCACATTTGAAATTTACACGCAACTCATGAACATACCAGCATGACAGCGGCGTGACACCAGTCTCATGTTCAGCCTGTTGGTTGGCACTGGAACCCACCTGACTCACTGACTAACATAGCCGCTGCTACGTTAGCCCCCGTGCAGCTGCAGAAGGCTCCTCCTCTTGCTCGCACGCTGTTTATATGTCAATCTCACCAGTCTGCAATCGACCGTGTACAAACCCCTCTCAGTGTAACCCAGCACAGTTTAACGACATGACAGGCGCACTCTCAATGACAATCATGTGTGTCTGACGTGGCCTTTCCAGGAAGAAGTATAATCATGACATTGAAATTATTAACATGGCTCCCTCTCCTTCCTCAGTAACAATTATAGAATGTGTGAATATGCAAATATTTGTAATTAACTGCGGGCATGGGGACCCCCTCCAGTTTCAGTGTCAGTCTCACCCTCAGCGTTTGTTCACTGGAGGCTTCTAGCCTCTAGCTAGCCATCAGCCTGGTGAAGGTCTACCTGTGATGTCACAGACCCCGTTTGTAGCTCCGCCTCCTGAAATTAGACTTTCTGTCCGGGAGAAACCATGTTTTTGACAGCAGAGGGACTCTCGGGTTTGGTGGACCTGGTTGTCATGGTAACCATAGTAACCTCATGGTTAAGATTCAGTGATGCTCGGACGGTAAAAAGACCTTTGCAGATGTGACGTGTTGCACCTTGAGATCGAACTGGCGTCTCTCATACCGACCACCTGCTCACATGGACTTTACTGCCCCATGAAGACGGCGTCACATCGCCGGATTTTGGGATGTGAAGCCGCCCTTTAGGGGCATTGGCTGCCGGAGGCTTCATGTGTGACCTCTGACCCTCTGGTGGTGGTGTGTGACTGCGCATGACGACATCAGGCCACTTTTCGCGTCTCCATCAGCACGTTGGGGAGGTATCAACAGCTGCCTCAGCAAACAGGAAGGAGAAAAACAAAGGTGTGGAAGTAATTATCACCTTCCTGTTGTCCTGTCAGACGTCTTCTGGGATTGTTTTTTAACATCTATCGCGTGGAAGCGTTGATGGTTTCACTAATTGGCGTCTTTGTCTCTGCAGCCTCCCGCTGCCGCGTCCGCCTCCACACACCCACCATCGCTGAACTGGTCCGACCCAGCAACCCGTAACGCGGGTGGGATGGCGTGACAGCTGGAGGACGCGCGCTCTTCCTGTCACGGTGATGGTGGCTGCAGGTGAAGCGTCAGGTGGAGCCTGTGTGGAGAAGTTTCAGTAGAAAGAGTCGTCAGTTAAACATTCCATGTTTGGATCAAGTGACCACGCCGGGGATCCATGTGGTCACTTTCTCACTAGACAGCGTTTCAAAGGTGCTCATCATACGGGAGGATCTTAAAGGCCCAGTTAAAAACTGCTCTGTAGCTGATTGTACTGGATCACCGAGGCCGGAGTCACTATAGCCGCCAGCTATTAGCAATGTCGGGTGTCTCTGCGTAACGCAGACGTGCCGGGCTGGGACCGCCGTCTCGGTCCACCGCTGCCCATTTGACATGTTTGAAGAATGACCCGATTAAGGCGAAAAGGCAGATAAATTGACGGACAATTACTGGAAGATCAAAGCCGCCCTCTATCTAAGCACCTCAAAGCGCGGCGTTCTCATTAGCGGCGCTCTAACCAGGACGGAAAATGAGGTTGTTTGATCAAAGTCACCTTATAAAGGCTGAACCTGCGGGCCGTCACGCTCGCATGCTCTGAACACGCCAGGCAGACATGCAGAGCGGGGCTCCCCGCCCCCGTCCAGGTGAGCCATCAGTCACTGTTTGCAGAATCAAATCTGGTGTGTGAAAAGGTTGCGGTGGTGTTCGCCGGCGGCGCCGATGGCTCCATGCAGCCGGCTCAGAGAGACGCTGATGGGAATCTTTGATCTCACTCATTTTCTGTATCGCCACTCTGCAACTTTTTCTTTTCTTTTTTTATGATCTTTTCTGTGGCTTCCAATTAACAGCCGGCTCGTTCGGAGACGGCGGCTCGCAGTCGAGGGAAGGTTATCGACGCTGAGTGGACGTAGCGCAGGCAAGTAGAACATATGGCTATAAGGGCGCCGAGCATGACGAAACCACCGTGTACGTGCAGGAACTGGGATTTCATGTCGCCTGCTTGCTGTTGCTGTGGCAACAGTAGCCGTCAAGTTTGATACATCCGATTCTCTCCGATAGTGATTGTCAACAGATGGAAGGAGGGCGCCAGCGCGATCATCTCAGAGTCACAGTGAACAGAAGTCCGAATGAAAATCGCCACTACAGAAGCAGACACGCTGGGTTCTCTTTTTTTAATAATATCAGTTTGTCTTTTCTTGTGTCGTCAACATTTTAAGCTGAAATCAGTGTCCTTCCTGTGCCTCAAAGATATTCTGTCAGAGGGCGGAGATCGCACACTTAGGTGAAAACGTGCAGCGGCCGCCGGGTCTTTGAGGCAGAGACATTATGGATGTGGACGAGCTACTTAAAGCATTTTCATTAGAAAAGTCCAGAACCTCAGAGATGTTTTGTCTTTGTATAACATCCAAACTGGTAAAGATATCAGCCAGGCGTGTTGAGTTGGTGTGCTGGAAGGAGCCGCTGCAGAGAAGCTCATGTGAAACGTGGATAATGGCGATATCTGCTGTAATTTAGTGAAATATAATCCCATACACCCCGATCAGCCATAAGATCCTGACCATTGACAGGAGACCTGAATAACGGCGATTATCTGGTTACCATGGCACCTGTCAGTGGGTGGGATATATTAGGCAGCAAGTGAACAATTTGTCCTCAAAGCTGATGTGTGTGTGTGAGGATTTGAGCCACTTTGACAAGGACCAAACTGTGAACACAGTCATGGCGGTTTGTTGTGTGTGGGACCAGTCAGGGTGCCCATGCTGACCCCTGCCCACTGCTGGAAGCACCAACCATGGACACGGGAGCACCAGAACTGGACCACGGAGCAACGGAAGAAGGTGGCCTGGTCTGATGGACCAGGTTTTCTGGAGTGTGATGCTTTGGGCAATGTTCTGCTAGGGAACCTTGGGTCCTGCCATCCATGTGGATGTTCCTCTGACACGTAGCAGCTACCTAAGCATTGCTGCAGACCATGTCCCCCTTCCGTGGAAACGGTATTCCCCTGATGGCAGTGGCCTCTTCCAGCAGGATGATGCTCCCTGCCACAGAGCAACAATGCTTCAGGAACGTTTGAGGGACACAACAACCAGTTCGAGGTGTTGACTCGGCCTCCAGGTTCCCCAGATCTCAGTCCCATCCAGCATCTGTAGGATGTGCTGGACCAACAAGTCCGAACTTCCAGGACTTGAAGGATCTGCTGCTGACATCTTGGTGCCAGATACCACAGCAACACCTTCAGAGTTCTGGTGGAGTCCAGACCTCAATGGGCCAAAGCTGTTTTGACAGCATAAAGGGGACCTCCATGATGTTAGACAGGCGGTCATAATGTTATGGCTGATTGTTGCATTATGGGTTAGCTGCTAGCTGCCTGCGTGTCTGCTTGTTCCCAGATCTCAGATGAGAACAAAGTCATTATCAGTAAGAATAGTGGCTAAACAAGTTGCCACGTAAGACCACCCACCTTCAGAGAATGTGGGATGAAGAGAGAACCAAGGACCTTGGTGGTCAGATCGAAGGCAGCTCTCTCTTGTAGCGTTTCTGCTCTGTCGACTCTCCAAACACTGCAAACATCCTGCTTTTGTCTGGGGGGCATCTTTGCTGTCATATCGCTGGTTTCCAGTTGACAGATCTGGCAGAGGTGAGCCTCAGTCTGCAACTGTCACAGCCTCACGAGACCATTTAACTGGAGAGGCAGGGATCATCCAACCCAGCTGACTGTGGAGTCTGCTGATATCGAGACAAACTTCCAGGAGAGAAGAGAATACGCCCTTTTTTGTATTTGTGAGGCAGACGAACTAGCGGCCTTCCACTTCCTCGGGCAGTTAATCTGCCAAGATATGAGCTGAGGGAAAGCCTGCTCAGATGACACTGGATTGATTTTCTGTCTGTAGCATGGGTGGATTGTCAGCCGGCCCCTTGAAAGTGATGCTCGGGAGGGAAAAAAGAGGAAGAAATCAATTTTTCCAGAGTAGCTGTGTGCTCTGGGCTGACGAGGGTAGTGTGTGGTCATATTGTGTCGACATCGCCTCTGAACTCCTCCTCAATTCAACCACCAGGAATTCTTAGACCGCCATAAGAAGACGAGTGTTACAAACCTGTGTCGGGAATATCGGAGACCCAAAAAGATTCTATCAATATAAGCACTGATAAACAAGAACAAAACCTGCATCACATTTTTCCATGTAAATCAACTTCAGTACCACTTTCAGCAAACATTCTTTTACACTTTGTGATGCGCTAAAACTCCGAGAGGCATTTTCTTCCAGTGCCCCTTCCGGTTTTGCCGTTTCTGGATGTTGCAAGACATCATTTGTGAGTTCAGCTGTCAATATCGCGGCTGGAGATTTCTGCTTTTGATCTGCAGCGAACCAACGCCTGTCTGAGGAAAACCATCTCCCACAGACTTCTACACAGAAAACGGCGAGAACCAATCACGACTCCTGGCTAGTGGTGGGCGGGGCTTTCTGAATCAGTTGCATGTGGTGTGTTGTAGTGCTGACGGGGGACAAGTCAAAGAGGAGGAAGTGCTAGCTTTGAGGAAGGGGGAGACTATTCCAGAGAAGAAGGTGGAGACACTGACTGTGAGGAAGGAGGAGCTACCCGTTTGATTATTCATGGCTAGCTTGATTTATAGTCATGATTATTGGTTCTGTGATTCTACTGCAGAGAGCCACATGTTAAGAGGAGAAGATAAAAGGAGAACTAAATCATGTTTAGTTTAAAGTGGTTTCTTGTAGCAGTGACTACTCATTATAGGAAATTAATTTCAAAGTCTTTTATGCAAATTGATTCCCGTGTTCGATGGAATTTAGTGTGCATACAAATGACTGGTGGATAAAACAATGGGAATGCAGTCAGGACATCAGACATCGGGGCTGAAGTCCTCCTTTTGAGTGATGTTTTGAATATGAAATATAAACTTGTGTAGCAGTGAAGAGGTGTTGTCCATACTACTCATCTTACAGAGGGTTTGTTTCACAGAACCACCTGGAAATCGTCCCTTGAAACCGTTTAGAACGGCCAGGCGATTTCAAAAGATGCGTCTCAGGTGATTGGATGAAGCAGCTGTTGATCAGCGTCAGTCCCTGGTTGGCGTCAAACAGTCAGGAGATGAATGAAAACATGGAAAAAAAGGCCTTCAGGGTGGTTTCTCTGTTCTTCTTTCAATTAAGTTGAGATGTAACTGCTACTAAAGAAACATCTTACCTCATAAGGACCCGCAATTCTTGTTATGGAGCAGTTCTACCTACATAGAAGACACCCAAAAGGCTTCTTCAGGTCTAACTGGTTTTTGGGGGGTCCAGGTGTTTAACCTCTTGTGGAGTCATCGACACCAGGAGAGTCGATCGGGGCCCCTGTGATTTGCTAAGCTCCCTGAGAGTTGTTTAGGTGGAAGTGGGAATGTGTTTTGTTATGTGCCAAGTGGTCTCCTAGGCCACCTCCTCTATTTAGAGATGGGAGTCTAAATCAGGCCCATCGCTGCCACTGAGAGGACACTGATTGGTCCGGCCACGGTCGCTCAGACTCACACGTGTTTGGGTGGAGCCTTGCGAGACGTTTTCCTGAGTGGGAGTGAAACTGCGATCTTCTCCCTGAGGAGTCCAGACTTTGGTCCATGATAGGGACGGCTCGGTTTCCAATAATTTCAAAGTAGACCTGTGATAGGTCCTGGATAATACTTGTTTCATGTCATCATTATCATCAAAGAAACTCCTGCTGTAAAGTGGGGAATTATGCAAATTCACTCAATTGAAAATTAATTGGAAAAATCAGTTCCGGTCGGCGCTGTAAACGAACCCCGAGGAGCTCTACGTCTGTGACTGCGCCGTGCCGAGGCAGGAGGACAGACAGGGCACTGTGGACTGGTCAGCCGGCGGACACCGGCGGGCCGGGTCATGGCGGGCCGGGTCATGTTGGGCCGGGTCATGTTGGGCCGGGTCATGGCGGGCTGCCGGTCGCTCTGCCCGGGCTGACTGACGCTGTCGCTGCTGAGATCCCGCTGAGGCTCGGCGCTCCGGCGGTGGACGTCTCCACAAATCAGCCTCCGTCCTTGATGGGTAAATTACTGGCCTTCACACCTCCAGCGGAGCTCAGCTTCATTGTGGACTCTTTGTCCGCCTCTGCCTCTATTTCTACTTTGGCAGCCTCGCTCTTGTTGCCAGATTCCGTCTTCTTCTGCCTCAAAGCTTTTGTCCCCCCAACTTTCTTTCGACTTTAACAACCTTCTCTCCCGTCACCGTGACGTCTCTGGTTCCGCCGCTTCCTCTCTGTCTGCACGCTCGGACGCGTCGTGCTGCAGATGCTGCGTGTCATCTCCCTCCAGCTTCCAGTACCCGTGGTTGTTCTTCGATGCTCCTCTGCCCGTGGAGCTCCATGGAGTTGCGTAGTTGTCGGTTCCTTTTCTTTAGGTTCTCCGTGTTTGTATTTCTCTGTGCTTCTAAATTACCATCGGATCTTAATCATCGTCCGGGACACGTCAGACTGGAGACCTGTGAAGATCTGAGGCCTCCGTGCCCCCCCATGAAATCAGATGCACTTACAGACCAGACATGAGGAAGTCTTTGTGCTCATGCAGCAGCATCAGTGAATAAATCACCGAGCCAGATTTCAGCCATCAGAGGCCTCAAAGCAAACGTTTAATGTAAAAAATAAAACGCCTTCAGCATTTACTTCACATAGGCCTCATCATGGGGGTCACATGATCACCATCTAGGTGGGTGGGCTCCAACCTTTGACACACTCCATGTGCTCCTGGTTTGTAGGCGTTTAAACTCGGACAGAAACAAGTGAGTACATGAGACGCCTGCTCATATGAAGACGCGCGGCGTACGAGTGTGTCACCAGAGTCGCTCCTCACCTCCACCCACCCACCCGCAGCTTTCACAGCGTCAGCTGCTCCTCGTGATGGAGACGTCTCACAGACTCCAAAGTCAATGTGAAATCATTTCAGACAAATGTCTAACAGGATGAAATGATGAAGTGGTGACATTTTTCTACTCTCGATACATTTATTAATCCATGTCGCACAGACATGGATGTTAGCTGCGTCCTGATTGGCTGCTAGAGGAGTTAATCATCTCCAGTGGTCACCGCCGCCACCTCAGCCGGTTATAATGGAAGCGCTGCTCTCTCTGTGTGTGTGTGTGTGTGTGTGTGTGTGTGTGTGTCAGAACTCAGGTGGTTTTTGCTCAGAGGGACACCTGACAACCATCTGCTGCTTGTTTTCTGTGACATCTCACTCACACACACACACACACACACACACACACACACACACACACACACACACACACACACACACACGCAAGCTCTTGGACCACTGCCAACCCCTGTGTGTGTGTGTGGCCTGGTTGTGGAAGTGAACATGTGTGTGGCTCCTTTATTCCGCTGCTGTGTTTCGTGGCCCCTGCTGTGTTTCGTGGCCCCTGCTGTGTTTCGTGGCCCCGCCCTCAGGTGACCCCCAGCCATGACTCCTCCTCCTCTGATCTCAGCTGCTCGAGATTTCAAATGCTTCAGTAGAAATGAATTAAAGACATGAAACTTTTACATGTGTTTTGCTGTTTTGAGCAGATTCTCTGCTGTAATTACATGTTAAAGTGATTAATTTATTGATTTATTTTTATTAACTCAGTGTGTTTCACTGTGAGGTCAGTATCAGCGTTGTCCAGCAGGGGGCAGTAATTGGCGGCGATTTTTGAGGCGGAGCCAAGCGATGTGTCAATTGCGAGTCAAAGAGTGACTCTGGTTAGTCGCGTGGGAGTGACGAGTCCTCGTCTCCACGGACTTGTTCATGCAATCAACCTTCCAGCCTCTCCCATCCCACAGCCCCGCCCACTTCCCCAGAGCCCCGCCCACTCCCAGCGCCCCGCCCACTCCCGGAGCCCCGCCCACTGGCTGAGGCAGTCAGGTTACTCAGTGTTTGTCTCAGTCAACGCTCGCCCTCGCCTCTGATACGAGATCTGATGCTGGTCAAACGCTGGCGTCACAACTTCCTGCTCTTCCAGCGCACTGAGCGTGCTCAGTAGGTGCTGGAGGGTGGGCGCTCCCCCGTGAGCCGCGTCACGCGCTCCCGTGTGGTAACGCAGATGGCTTTTTTTGCTTGTGTGTTTTCCCAGGCGCAGCAGCGCGCGGCGCTCGCCGTATTTCCCGTCCACCAGTATCAGAACTCGTGCCGCCTCTTTTTGATCCTGGAGGAGCTCCTGCGGAACACCAAGGTGGCGTGGCGTGTGGAGGCGGAGTCGGAGCAAACGGGCTTCCTGAGCCACTTTGAGCGCCGCGTCTTTCTGTTGTCGGAGGAGTTTCCTTTGTTCTCCATCTACATGTGGAGGATCGGAGGCCTCCTGTCCTCCTCGGACCAATGAGAGCGAAGACTGAACGCCACTGTGACGCCGCCCTCCAAACCCCCGCCGTGCTCTGGCCAATCAGCTGCCGACCTGCTCCCTCGCCGCGCTGTCGCTCTTGCACGTCCACCGCCGTGTCCAGTCGTTCCTCAGTACGTTCCCCGTGTTCCTGAAGACCTGCGTGGCCTCGCGTGACCTCATCTACAGGCCGCGCCGCCACACAATCCTGAAATTACAGCGCAGCAGGAGCGCTCGGCCCACTGCCATGACGGTCAGACCGCCATGTTCTTGGCTTGTCACAGACGCAGCCAGCGACGAGGTGCAGCGCTGATGAGGGTTCCTGTAGAGATGAGCTGAGGGGTCGTCGCTCGGGGCAACCACCAGTCAATAAACGCAGACCTTTGGTTGTCAAATCTGGAGTGCCGTCAGTGTGTCGTCACCTGGCTCTGTGATGTAGTGGTGTGTGTGTGTGTGTGTGTGCGTGTGCGTGTGCGTGTGTGTGCGTCTATAGTTGTGTGGGATTGACTGGCTCTTGCAGGAGCTGCACCCGAGCGTGCGTTTGTGCTTCGTGCAGCCATTTTACCGTCACATGCAACCTTCCTGCCACTGAGGACGAAGGGACGCGACGGGCGCAGGGAAACCGCGGCGGCGTCACCTCAGACCGAGAAACCCAGGAGAAGCATTCGCTGAAGAATCATCGACGCCAGCGGAGCCGAAAGAGAAGAGGGAAGAGTCATTTCAGTAAACAAACAACAGCACATCATGAATATTTAAGGAGGATTTGAGAGTTAATGTTTCCAGCAGCTGCCATGAGACTCATCCAGACTTGTGTCAACCCCGCACAGTAAAACACAGCTGAGGGGGAAACCTGGAGGCTCACACACACACACACACACACACACACACACACACACACACACACACACACACACACACACAAACGCGCGCACGTGCACACACACGCAAATTATGTTCTTTGCACTTTTTAAGCGCCGTCAAAACAGTTTGTGGAGCGTGGCAGTGATTTGTTTGAGACTGACGCAGCGGCAGTCAGCGCTGCTAATAACTCCCATTTAGCTGTGATTTATGATGATGTTTTTATTCGTCTCCACCCTTCAGACGTCTCCCTCCATCACTGATGTCGCTGCTTTGTGGGAGGGAAAAAAAAAAAAAACTTCCCATATTAGCCGCCAGACAGAGAACCTCTTCCTGCTGCAGCGACGTCGTCCCTCGTGGTCGTCGGGGAACACGTCATAAAAGCAGGGTGTGCAGGTAGCGAGGGGCGTGGCTAATTTGGGATCGCTAAGTTGCTACCATGGCAACCAGTCTTGGTCAGCTCCACAGATGGTGCCACAAGCAGACGGGCGCTGCCGCGACGTCCGCCTCTGATACACCGGAGGCGGATCTGACAGCAAGACTGTGGCAGTGGATGTGGGCCTGCGCTGACCTCTGACCCCTGCCGGTTATTTGGTGACCTCATGCACGAGTGCGGCCAAACACGGTTCCTTGAATGTTATGAATTGCCAAACTCTCGCAGCTCCGCGGCGACGGTGGCTGATATCCATCAGTCCCTTTGTGCCTCTGCTTTCCCTCCCCGTCTGTGATCTCCTCATCTTTCATATCCTGTGGAGAGCAAAGCGGCGGCGGCGCTTTGAGAAGCAGAAGCAGGCGACTGGTCAGACGTGCGGCGGCGGCTGATGAGGCCGAGCGAGACGTGAGTCGGTGTCACGGCGAGGAGATGCTGCCGCTGCTGCCGCTGCTGCCGCTGCTGCTGCTGCTGAGACTGAAGGTGCTGCCGCTGCTGAGCCCACATACAAGCATGTGTGTGTCCTCATCACCATGGAGACAGTCTGACGAGGTGCAGGAACCACAAACACTGAACGCACAAACAAATGCTGAAACCACAAACAAACAAACAAACGCTGAAACCACAAACAAACAAGCACTGAACGCACAAATGCTGAAACCACAAACAAACGCTGAAACCACGAACAAACAAACAAACAAACAAACGCTGAAACCACAAACAAACAAACAAACGCTGAAACCACAAACAAGCGCTGAACGCACAAATGCTGAAACCACAAACAAACAAACGCTGAAACCACAAATAAACAAACGCTGAAACCACAAATAAACAAACAAACGCTGAAACCACAAACAAACGGCGAACGCACAAACGCTAAATGTCAAAAACAAATGCTGAACACCTTGGAGTTGTTAGAAAATCCTGCAGAGGAGGCCTGAATTATTGATCATTCCGTTTCCTCTGGTATTAATAAAGTATTTCTGATTCTGAACAAAATATAGTTTTTTGTGTGTAAGATAACATCCCAGCCCGTGGTTATACACGGTCTGTTCTTATGTACATATCTGTCGCATACAGTCAGTATGGATATAGATTGTGAGTGTGGCTGTGATGTGGTGTGAAGTCTACCAGCAATAATTATGAGAATATATGAGAATGCTAATGATGCTAACTGTAGCACAAAGAAGACGACATACTCTGAGAGGGAAAGTTCCTCTGTGTCTTTAACTCCAGCACCACCTCGTCTGCAGCTGTGATATATTCAGAGCTATAAAAGCTAAACAATACATTATGCTAAAAGCAGCCGGAGAGAAGATAGAGAGTCTTTTGGCGTTTCTTTTGACCACTCTAGCGTGAAATGGAGCAGCTATAATGCAACGGCAGAAATGAGCGCGAGCCTCGGCCAGGCCGGGAACTGGCTTCACGTGTAAAGGCTGCAGGAACCGGCTGGATGAATTTGCTTCACCGCGGCAAATCCATCGTTTGTGGTGATGTACGACCCCCTTAAGTCTGCACGACCTTGATTAATATGAATAATAATTTTCCATATGTTCATCCGTGTTGTAGATCAAAAGACTGTCTGCCAACTGACCCACAGCGGTTGTTGGAGTCAGCGCGAGCTATTAAAACCCGCAGTCGGGTCAAAGTTCAGTCGCAGAGTGGATCTGTCAGACATGGCAGAGAGAGAAAGCCAGAAATGTAGCTTCCATCCCTTTAACCTCGCAGGAGCCTGAGAACGAGACCGAGCCTGAACATCTGCAGAGACACAGAGGGAGGAGGGGGAGGAGACGCTAGCTACGACGGAGGAGACGCTAACCACGAAGGAGGAGACGCTAACCACAAAGGAGGAGACGCTAACCACAAAGGCGGAGATGCTAACCACGAAGGAGGAGACGCTAACTACGAAGGAGGAGGAGACGCTAACTACAAAGGAGGAGGAGGAGACGCTAACTACGAAGGAGGAGACGCTAACCACGAAGGAGGAGACGCTAACCACGAAGGAGGAGACGCTAACCACGAAGGAGGAGACGCTAACTACGAAGGAGACGCTAACTACGAAGGAGGAGGAGACGCTAACTACGAAGGAGGAGGAGACGCTAACTACAAAGGAGGAGGAGGAGACGCTAACTACGAAGGAGGAGACGCTAACCACGAAGGAGAAGGAGGAGACGCTAACCACGAAGAAGGAGGAGACGCTAACCACGAAGAAGGAGGAGACGCTAACTACGAAGAAGGAGGAGACGCTAACTACGTAGCAGACGGAAGAGACGCTAACTACGAAGAAGAACGAGGAGATGCTAACTACAAAGGAGGAGGAGACGCTAACCACAAAGGAGGAGACACTAACTACGAAGGAGACGCTAACTACGAAGGAGGAGGAGACACTAACTACGAAGGAGGAGACGCTAACTACAAAGGAGGAGGAGGAGGAGATGCTAACTACGAAGGAGGAGACGCTAACTACGAAGGAGGAGGAGGAGATGCTAACTACGAGAAGAAGGAGGAGACGCTAACTACGAAGGAGGAGACGCTAACTACGAAGGAGGAGGAGGAGATGCTAACTACAAGAAGAAGGAGGAGACGCTAACCACGAAGGAGAAGGAGGAGATGCTAACCACGTAGCAGAAGGAAGAGACGCTAACTACAAAGAAGAACGAGGAGACGCTAACTACGAAGGAGAAGGAGGAGACGCTAACGCTAACTACGAAGAGGAAGAAGGAGATGCTAACTACGTAGAAGAAGGAGGAGATGCTAATTGCGTAGAAGCAGGAGGAGAGGCTGCTATGGAGACAGTAGCCTCTCCTCCTCCTTCTGCCTCATAGTGTTACATTGAGACTGGTGTGGTCCATCTCCGGTTCCATCTCCGGTTCCATCTCCAGGTCCATCTCTGGTTCCGTCTCTAGTTGCGGAGCCACTTGAGCTGATGAAGATGACGAAACGTTTGATCAACATTAGACACCAGCTGAGCTCTGATGCTTCACATGTTCTGGATCACTGACCTTCTCAGCAGCTGTTTGAACATCAGCGCATGATCTGATAAGCAGACCGTAACCAGCCTGCTAATTAGCTCCATGGAACGCAGCGACGTGTCACTGAGACGCGTTCACTGACACCGGCTGGATGAAGGTGTCGCAACGTTCCTCAGAATGTCTCCACATGTGAAACTCTGATGGAATACAAACCTGCAGATGCGGGAAAAACGAGTCATCCTGAGCTCAGAGGGAGAAACCCAGCGAGTGGGGAGGAGTCGAGGTGCTGAATATGCAACTGCAAGTGAACAAAGAATGATATTTGTAAGAAATCGGCTTCCTGAGCGTCCTTATAGGACCGGGCGAACGTGGAGGAATGGCACGGAAACTATATTTTCCTGGACTAAATTAAGTGGCATTTCAAATGTCTGTGGAGCTGTAAAAAATATATTTTATGTGGTTTGATTCTTGGTCAGTATTTTTGAATATATTTGCAATACAATGAAGTATGTTTTCTTTTCACCAGGGCGGCCCGCCATGGAGACCCTCGGCTCAAGAGCAATCTCATTGGCCCCGCCCACCCTGCGTTTGTTTGCATGTGTTTGACCAGCGATTGGTCCATGAGAAAGTGGGAGCGGTCAGCCAGTTCGGCTCCGGACAGTCGACAAGCTGCGAAGAAGATGAAGACTACGAAGAAGAAGGAGATGATGGCTCCAACAAAGAAGAAGAAGAAGAAGTTGGAGACGTTCTAGCCGTTTTTTTTCCCAGGTAAAACCTTGTAAAATTCCTCATCTGGAGGTCCAGAGAAGCTCCTCAGAGGTTTAAAGCTGCTGAAGGTCTGTGAGATGCCGTGAGATGTCCACAGCTGTTCAGCAGCTTCCACAGAAGCTCACAAACTTGGTTCTCACGCTCGTTCTCTGTTGTGCAGATGGAACAAACTGCTGGAACCTTCTCGCCCAGGTGCCTGGAGGATCATCCGTGGTTCCTCTGGCCGCGGGCTGGTTCTCACATCAGCCGCCGGCGACCTGGTGAGTCTTGCGTGTCCGTGGACGGCGTGATGAAGGTGGACTCCCACCAGTCCGCCTTAATCTTCAGGCTTTGAGCTTCACCGGCAGACGACATCATCACTTCCTCTCGAGCCTCGTTGGGCCGACGTCCTTCATCTCCCCGGAGGATCCGCCGAGCGGCGTGAGACGGCGTCCATCAATCTCAATCTCGCCGTACACGCCGCGCCGGCGGCGGCGAGGCGCGTCCACTTCCCCTCGTGCATGATGATGGACGTGTGCATGAGCGGCGGCGGACGACGGCGCCACATAAAAGCGCTTTGTTCCATCAGCGCGCTGACAGCCACCATCATTTAAGAGTGTAAACAGGAAAAGGAGCAACAGATGAGTTTATCTTTGACCGCGGCGAGTCTGACGCCAACGCCGCCGCCGCTGCAGCAGGTGCTTGCCGCTGCAGCAGGTGCTCGCCGCTCCCCGTTAATGACCCCCATTTGTCAAGAACACAAGCAGTGGTGGATCAGCGCCAGCAGGGGCGGCGGCGGCGGAGCGGCAGCAGGTTAAACCGCTGCCCGACCTCGGCCGGCTCGCCGCCACCTTCGCCGTTTTCACGTGACACCGACTAAACGACGGACTCTCCGACCGCTCGGCCCAGTTTGCCAGGTCATGCCGATGCTCGCTTTCATTTGATCTGGGCCAATCACGGCCTGCGCTCCTCATGCCGTCCCCTCAGGGAGGCGGCCTTAATGGGGCGCCGGAGCGGCGCGGACGGCGAGGACTCGTTTTCTCGTGTTACCGGCTGGTTTGATCTGGCTTCTGTCAGACGCCCTTTACTTCACCTCAACGCGTGAATGAAAATATTCATCGAGTTACGGAGACGGCGAGGCGCCGGCGCCCTCGTCCAATCACAGCGCTTCGTTCATCACTCGTGAGAAGAACAGACGAAGACGTGACCACCCAGCGAGCAGCTTCGTTTCTAAAAGAAACAAATCACAGCGCTGTCGCTTCGCTTTGCGTGACCCCGCCCCCTTGTCTGATGACGTCATCACATGTTACATTTCAACTTTGACCCCTTTACGTTCCACCACAGCGTCTCTGACTCACTGCAGAGTCAGATGAGTGAGGTTTGACACATGTGCTCCTGCTGGCTAATTGCTAATTCCATCGACTAACAAGGCGACACACACGTGCAAATAAACGCCATCAAAGCTGCGATGAGGTCGGCGCTCACGTTCCTGATGCTAACGGCAGAAATAACGACGCCGAGGAGAAACAGTAATGAGGCATCTGTGAATAAAGTAACAGCGGAACGTTTGTGGGCACTCGCAGCCAATCGGCTATGCTAGCACGAGCCCGACTGATTTATCGGCCAGCCGATATTTATTTGTGACAGACATCAACAGCAAAATGGTCCATACATGCCGATATCAAGCACCGCTATAAAACTCAGTCCTGCAGAGCATGATGGGAGATGTGGGCCGTACTCGCTACAGTATGAGTACAGTACAGGAGGGGACTTCTATGTTTGTGAATATAGGCGGAGATATTGGTATCAGAAATCGTATTCTTCCGATAATATTGGAATTGACTCTAAACATCCAGTGTTGGTGGGGCTCTAATGCTAACGCCTGCTAACTAGCCAGCAAGCTGCTAGCTTTTGTTTAAAAGGCTATAGTCTGTCAAAATTTCAACATTATCAACAGAATTTAATTTTCTGATGTCAAATATACGTAGACCAGTAAACCTCTGGTACTTTAGGATGTTTTTACTGAAGTCAGTTCTTTGGATGGTGACTTTAACTTCTGCAAGTCATGTCCTGCTAACGTAGCTGAGGACTTCCGTTGGCTAAAAGTCTTTTTCGGTTCTAAGTGGTTGGTGGGAGCCGCAGGTGTTTGACCTCTGCTGGATTTTTCAAGGTCATCAGAGAGTGGTTCAGATCACCTGAGACTGGTTGACCCACCCAGAGTCCAGGTGTGAAAGGGGGGGTCCCGCCTTGAGGTTCTGAGCTTCAGCCGTGCTTGTCTGGCTGCTCGGGGGTTCCACTCCTCCTGGTTCCCTCCTGTCGTCCCACTGAGCTGCTGAAACATTCTTCAGGCTCTGCTGTTTGAATCCATATCCAAGTTTGTTTTGTTTTTTTTGGGGTTTTTTTTTGAAAAAATAGTTTGTGCTTCATTTCTGTTCATCAATAAAATCGAGCTTCTCGCCTCCTCCAGGCCGCCGAGTCCAGCAGAGCTTCACACGCACAGAGGAACCCTAACCTGCAGCCCCGAAGCCCCAAACACAGCAATAATAATGAATGATGATGCAGACCGTGAAGAACACACACACACACACACACACACACACACACACACACACACACACACACACACACACACACACACACACACACACACACACACTCTTTAGTTACAGTTACTGCTGATCAGGACAGAAGGATGACTTGTTCCTCACAGCATCACCGCCATCATCATCATGGGTTCTTCACATGTTGAGGACGAGAACATCAGACACGTTACCCGCTGAGTTGTAGATTAGAACTAGAACGTCCTCGTCAATGAAAAAGACAAATCACAAAAAAAATTGTTTGGATAAATGCCCCGCCCCCTTTGCTCCCTCCAATAACTGCAGGCGTTTATCGAGCTGCCGGTGCGTGAAGCCGCCTCCCATGATGCACCATGACAACACGGCGGCGGTGATAAAGTCATTTGCAGCGAGCAAATGAAGCGTTTACAGGTGGCGGCGGCGATGTCAGCGCGGCGATGTCAGCGCGGCGGCGCCAACGTTCATGGCTCAGCTGCTCGTCTGCAACCACGTTTCCAAAATGGTTGGAAAACTTAAGCCCCGCCCCTCATCATCCCGGACATTCAGACAGTTTTTCCACTTCATCTCAGTCCACCTTAAACGAGCTCAGGGCCAGAAAAGTATTTTCAGTATTTGTTGTCTTTGTGCTGTTGTCAGTTAAATGTGATGTTTGGTGCTAACATGCGGGATGCTAACATGCTGGTTGTTAGTAAGCTGGATGCTAACAAGTTGGAAGCTAAGACGCTTGGTGCTAACATGCTGGATGCTAACACGCTGGATGCTCACATGCAGGATGTCAACATGCTGGATGCTAACATGTGGGATGCTAACACGCTGTATATGAACTCGCTCCATGCTTACAAGCTGGATGCTAACATGCTGGTTGTTAGTAAGCTGGATGCTAACAAGTTGGAAGCTAAGACGCTTGGTGCTAACATGCTGGATGCTAACCTGCATATGTTGAAGACAATGATAGGTTTGGGTCACTGGAGAGGCTGAATCACCTCTGGGTTGGTCCTCTTTCCAAAACAGGAAGTTGTGATTCATCCTTCCTGTTGTGGCGTCTCAAATGAACCTGGTGCTGAACATCTTGACTCTGGTTCTGCTGGTTGGCGGCGGCGTTTCCTCCAGCGAGGCCCGTTTGGCACCGTACGACCTTCCACACCTCGTCAGTCAGCTTTTCTGATCTGACACGAGCGAATCTCCTGACATTTCCCTAAGCTGTTTTCCTAGAACATCACTTTCATCCTCTCCAGCTTCTCATAGCAGAAACCTCCCGATATTCTCGCCGCGGCGGCGCGGAGGCGCCGAGGTCGGTGGCCGGGCGGCGGCTCCTCTCGCGGCCTCCTCCTCAGGTCATCGCCCAGCTGGCTGCTGTGTGGGGAGACACAGAGACGTGAAGTTCAGACGGGGTGAACGGAAGCAGCTGCAGCTTCATGTCCACGTTCACGTTTGACCTCCTGACTTCTGAAGCTCTTAACCTCAGAACCTCTGCAGAGGAAAAACTTCACCCCAGCCAACTTTTATTCTTGTCGCTCGGCAACAGCGGCAACAGTCCTTGCCGTCGTCATGAGTCCTCGTGGTCATGAGTCCTCTCCTGTGTTGTGACTCCTCATAGTTGTGAGTTCCCCTCGTGGTTGTGAGTCCTGCTCGTGGTCGTGGGTCCTCGTGGCCGCTAGTCCTCCTCGTGGTCGTGGGTCCTCGCCATGGTCGCAGCTCTCTGTCTCCATTGTTCCTGGGTTCCTGCTGTTCCATGAGTCCCTCCTCGTCGCTCGCGCTCTGTAATTACAGGGATTCTGATTCCGTCTCTGTAATTATTTTTCCATCCTATTTTTAAGAGCAGGGTCATTAAATGCGTCAAAGTTGCAGCGGCGTGGGTCTGTGGCCTGCTGCGAGATCTTTCCTGTCATACAGTTTGGCTGCTCAGTTCCCCATCCGACTTTGGTTGTTTCCAAGGTTCTCACCTAAAACTTTATTCTTATTGTTTCTTGCTGGTCTTCCGTGGTCCTGCCCGCCTGTCTGGCTGCTGCTCGTCCTCCTGCTCAAACGTCATTCACAGGCTCCGGGGTCAGAAAAGTGGGCGTCCAAGCGGCAAATGACCAGTTCAAACCTCTCAACCATCTGGGAAAGAACAAGGGTGGAGAACCGAGTGAGTAACGTTCCGCCTCCTCCTTAAAATCTTCTCGTCCTTCTACGTGTAAAACAACGTTTCATCATCACCCGTTTGGTCGACCTCCTGCATGACTGGACAAAAAGCTGGTCTCTGTCGTCCTTGTTAGGCTGGAAGACCATCTCAGACCAGACCCCCTGGACCCAGGAGACCTCAGCGCCTCATCTAGTGAGTCTGAGCAGGTCAGCACGCTTGTCTGTGTTTGATATGTGAATACTGAACATAAATCTCGCTTCTCCTGGTGAAGTAACGAAGCGCCGGAACACCAGAAGGAGACGCGGTTTGTCCTCCATCTCTTGTCTTACGTCTCGTGGCACGGCGCCCCCTGCTGCTGCACTGCTGCAGTTCTCCGTGGGAACACCCAAGCGATGGGTTCCCCTGTCGTGACCCCGGGCCGGCGCCGGCGCGCTGGAGTGACGCCTGCTGCAGTTTCCTGTCATCTCCCTCCTTGCTGCGGTGGACGTGATGACAGGCGGGAGCGTCCGCCGAGGCTTTGACAGCTCGTCACCGGACGCCTCCTGATCGCCGTGGGAGGCAGCTGAAGGCCGCAGAGCCCACCGTGTCACACGTCACCGTATGTGGGCGGCGAGCAGCGAGGATGAACGCCGCGACCCCAGGATCCCTGCTTCCCCAGGGAGAGGAACCCCACGATGTTCATGGCTGACACTTACTCACATGACGCAAATATAACTGTAACTACGTATGTAACCACAGACCGTGTGTAACCACAGACCGTGTGTAACCACAGACCGTATGTAACCACAGACCGTATGTAACTATAGACTGTATATAACCATAGACTTGTCGCCAGGGTGATCTGAGCCAGAGGGCTGTAACACCATGACACACCTCCGCAGGGCTGTAATGCCGTAACACACACACCTCTGCAGGGCTGTAACGCCGTAACACACACACCTCTGCAGGGCTGTAACGCCGTGACACACACACACCTCCGCAGGGCTGTAACGCAGTGACACACACACCTCCGCAGGGCTGTAACGCAGTGACACACACACACCTCCGCAGGGCTGTAACGCAGTGACACACACACACCTCCACAGGGCTGTAACGCAGTGACACACACACCTCCGCAGGGCTGTAATGCCGTAACACACACACCTCCGCAGGGCTGTAACGCTGTGACACACACACCTCCGCAGGGCTGTAACGCAGTGACACACACGACAGACACGAATCGTCGTTTGATTGATTGACATAAAATGTGAACAAATCAAATCAGAGCGGTGAGATGTGGCGAAGAAGGAAGGTTCTCGGGGTTCTGCTGTGATGAGGCCTGGCGGTGGTTCCTGGGACTCTGCTGCCCCCTGCTGTCCCGTCTGAGATTCACTTCAAGGGAACCCGGTCGGAGATGAACGTGGATGGAAGATGGCAACGCCTCGCTCGGCTCGGATGGAACCACCGCTTCCTGTGACGGTTCACACAGTGAGACTCGCGGGACCGGGTGTGATCGGATGCGATGGCCTCTGCTGCCCTCTGGTGGTGCGACTCACCTCCCTGAGCAGGATGAACATGAAACTCCAGAGCGGCCACGGCCAAGTTTTATTGGTGCATCAGGAAACTGGACTCAAGCTTCTGGAAGGACGCAAAACGAGGTCAGTCGGTTCAGGTCAGTGGCACCTTGTTTTTTGTCTTCAGAGAAAGCTCGATACTGTGAAACGTTTGGAGGTTAAAGATGAAACGAGCTTCAAAAGCCTCTGACGATGTTTCTGTAGCTGAAAGTAGAAGAAGAAGTTAAGAAGCAGCAGCTCCACCAGCCTCATGGCAGACAGCAGACCCGAGAGCCGACGATGAAGTCCAGAGGCAGCGTGTTCCTCAGGTTTGGCCAGAAGAATCAGAACCGGATTGGAAACGGCAGAGAGAGCAGATGTTTCCTTGATGGATTCAATCATCCAGATGCAGGAAGAGCAGAGAAACCCGGCAGTCATGTGACCTTTCAGTCAGAGAGCCGGAGCGATTTATCAGCCGATATCAGTGACACTCACACACACACACACACTGGTGACTGCAGCTCTTTCACCTCGTTAGTCTTCAGTCACAAACTGATAAATAATTCACAGTTGTGAATGACCAGTTATGCCTGGTTGTCATGGTTACGCACCGGGAAGTCAGTGGATAAATGTCAGTGTCAGCGGAAACGAGGCCGATGTTACATTCTTTTATTCAGCTGCGTTTAAGACGGCTCACGACGCGTGAATGGGGTTGTAGTGGCGTCCAGCAGAGGGCGCCCTCCATTCACGCCGCCTGCGCCAGCGCGCCGCCGTCGGTGCTTCACCCAACTAGAACATCCAACCGACAGCCAGAGAACGTTCGTTTGTTGGATTAAGTATTTACACCAGCCGTGTAACTATTCTGCTCCTCGTTATCGGCGCCGGTATCAGTCGACTCCAGTGAAACCAAAAGTCCCTCAAAAGCCCACGGAACCTGCTGCCTGTGTGTGTGTGTGTGTGTGTGTGTGTGTGAGTGAGTGAGAGAGAGAGAGTCCTCCCAGATGATGACCGCCTTTCTCTCTCTACCCACTCTCACTATTACTCCCTCTCACTCTCTCTCCACCCACTCTTACCCCCCCTCCCTCCCTCTCTCTCCCTCACTCTCCCTCTCTCTCTCCCTCTCCCCC
>CAAKHG010020910.1:0-22239 GCA_901007715.1 Dactylopterus volitans
CGGCAACATGTTTACAACAGGGCAGCTGTGCCAGGCCCCCCCCCCCGTGTCGAGTCTTTAAGCTAGGCTAAGCTAACCTGCTGCTGGAGCTTCATATTTACCAGAAAAGCGACACTAATCTTTTCCGAGCTATTCTTTTAAGTCCAGTGATGAAAAGCAGTCGTACCAAAATTCGCTAAAACATGGGTTGACTGCTTTTAATTTGACACTAATTTTAATTTGAGGCTCATCTGAAGTGTAAATGTAGGTCGTGGACCCGAATGAGATACGCTTCAGCAGCGAAGCATGTGAGAGGAAGATGGAAGTTATGAGTCGCCCGACGTACATCTGGTGCAGCAGTTTTGTTTTTTTTTTGTTCGTTTTTGTTTTACTTTTGTTTTCATTAAAGATTGCTTCAGTGTGTTTAACACATTCAAATATGCCCTGACATTAAGCCCGAGCCGAAAGAAAAGGGAAATTGAATCATTCACCCTCCGCCCTCCCCCACACCGAACGCAGAGTTCCCCCTCTCCACTGTAAAGTGGGGCAGATATAGCGGGAACTCATGACGGCCGCTGCGTCGTGAAATAAGAGGGCGCCAGATAATGTCGGAACGATGCGGCACGAGCCGGAGCTCAGTCATGAAGGTATGAATACACATGAGCAGACTGACTCACCGGGACAAACAACTGTTCAATCATTTGTTATTCAGCCTGGGTGCGCTATCTGCTCACGGCAATTCATCTCACCAGTACTATTCTGGCCCCCGCAGAGCCCTGCAGATGCTGTGTTTTTTTTTTTTTTTTTGTTTTTTTTTTTTGCGCAAGAATGGTTGTTAAGGTCTGATAATTTACAGCAATGAGCTGTTAGTTGCCCTCAGGCCGTCAGCTATTGTGGAGACAGGAGTTTTCCTGTTGTGCTAATGAGACGGATGAGTGGGGGAGGTTCTGCGCCGCGCACGCGGGAAGCCGGGAGCCTGGGCTAGCCGCGCCGGCGTATGAGCGAGGATGCGGAAAATTGATGGACAGCTTGCGGTCGGCGGGAGTGTTTAATAAGTGGCGGCTCGCGGTTTTAATCCGATATGCGAGCGGTGATGAAACACAAAGGCCGGATTGCCGTAAATCGTTTGTAATGGCCCCGCAACTGATGATGGGGTGTCTACTGAAGGGGACAGGCTGTTAACAACGGCCACGACAAAACTCTTTGAGAAATCGAGTGTGCTGGTGTAAGTTAAAAAAAAGAAAAAGGAAAAAAAAAGTCATGATTAAAAGGGAATTTGTGTAACATTACAATGATAAAAGGGTGGGGATTTTGAAATAAATAGAAGGGCTGCAGCCAAAGGTTTTTTGGACGTTGGCGCCAACAGTAAGAAGCAGTGCTTTCTGCATAATTTGTACCTGACTTGGCTGGAACGCAACTTAACTTTGGTCTGACTGGGCAAGGGGAAAGAAAAAAAAAAAAACATTGTTTCTTAAAACAGAGCACCTTGTTGCAATAAAGGTCTCCAAATGTGCAGCATTAAGAGCCAGAGTGTCCGGTTTTTCCACTCCGCCTTCGGACTCGCAGCTCATTTAACTGATTATCATCGCACCCTTTGCCAGAAAAGGTGAGGCGGAAATAAATCAGCGAGGATCCTGCTCTCAGTGGACTTGCGCACGGGGACCCGGGTGCGGTCCTGCAGAGCCAGAACCGCGCGAGATTTCTGCATGTCTGCGACATGATTTCTCGCCCGGTGTCAGCTCCGTCCGCGGGCTTTTTTGTTTCCTCTCGAACCATAAGCACCGCTGTCCTCGTGAGGCCTCGGATTATCGTTACGAATACTACAGACTGTAATTCATGTCATTCTTAACTAGAACCATAATTACCAGGGGCTAGCATAAGTCTGAATTACTGGAAACAATGAATTTGACACAATCTCCCTCCTTGAAGCACTCTACTTGAGGTCTATAATGGTGTGCGCTCATTCTCGAGTGGTGATCCGGGGCACCTCTTCATTGCAAGCTTTATGCCCCATTATGTAAAAATGAACCGAGAGCCTATGATGATATCTGAATTGCCGACGTCGGCTGGCCAGAGCAGGAGATACTCACAGCTGGACCGGGAGCTCCAACCACCCCCTGAAGACCACTTGGACCTGGTGGACCCTGAAGATACAAGAAACAGTGAGACACGACAAACTCGCCATTTCGCACTTAAGAACAACGGAAATTGACAGAAATTGCATGCCGAGGCGCCAGCATATAGACTGCCCCTCTGAGGCAATGCTGATCGCATACGCAAAGAAAATATGTTCCAACGTTACGTTTTATACTTCGAGACGGTACGAGACCGCACAAAACCCCAAATAATTGAAAAATACAAACGTTTACGATGAGGGAAGAGCGCGCCGGTGTTTCATAAACGAGGTAATGATTCTTGGAAACATAACATCACTTCAGTTCATATTTTATATTCTTGCAGCCTGCTCAGGGAAAGAACAACTTTAGATGAGTCACTTTTTTTTCTTTCTTTTTTTCATGATTGATGCAGCTCATTTGAGAATTAGTTGAGCTCAGGAAAGTGTTCTTTGTTCAGTTACTCCGGATCATTAGCGAAAACCCATTGCCCAAATATAAAGAGAGTTACATTAAAAGAAAAGAAGAGAACAAAGACTTACAAGTTCACCCTTGTCTCCTTTGCTTCCCTTCTGGCCGGGTCCGCCAACTTCACCCTGTGGTGCGATACAAACAGCCAGCGCTCACACTCATCTCCTCTACATCTCCAGTGGTTAGTCAGGTCCAATAGCTTTAAGTGTCACCTTTGCCACGGTCGAGCGGTAAACATCCCTCAAGAGATCCTTGTTTGATTGGCCGGCAACAGCCTCGGACAAGTGTTAACAGTTAATTAGCTCCCCGTCTACCCCTGCTGGTGCTATGAGTGACGGAGCCGCGCGAGCGAGAGAACGTGAGTGGGATTGGAGGAAATGAAAAAAAAATAAAAAAAATAAAAAATCAAGGGATGCAGATTTGCAGCGGAGTGTGTTCATTTGCGAATGTTGGGATCCGTTGGCCCGAGGGCGAACGGGGGCGATTAGCTGTGTTTGTCTGTGTTACTAATATTTGTGTTCGGAGTTTAACATTCTAATGTGTCACTTCAGGCGCGAGGCCAAACTAAAAAGACGAGAGAAAAAAAAAAGGGGCCCCCGTGTGCGCTGAGTGTTGCGTTTTCTGCGCTTCATGTAGAGATGCGTATTTAACGTGGCAACAATTGTGCAGCCGGCTCCGTCGCCCGGTAATTGCGGTGACAGTCAGAGGAGTCGGGAGGAAACACGAGACTGAGGATCCACTCTAGAAAGCGGCGGCGATGTTCTGGCGCAGATGCAGAACCGTGAATTACTTTTGTTTTGCTGAAACAGTATTTCATAGATAGACGTGTCCACCTTGTCACCGTCCTCTCCAGGGGGACCCTGAGGACCGGCCGGACCGGGAAGACCGACAGGACCTTGGATGCCATCGCGGCCGGCGGGACCCATGGGACCTTTCTCTCCCTAAACACAGCACGGGTAACAGGAAGTAGTAAGTGTATGAAGAGTTAAACGAGGGCATCCTCAACAGCGTGATGGAGAAAAACACTCACAGGGCCGCCCTTTTCTCCAGCGGGCCCAGGTGGTCCTTGCGGGCCGTTGCGTCCTGTCAGGCCAATGGGACCTCCAGGTCCAGCAGCACCCCGCTCTCCGGGAGAACCCTGTCGCCGGTGAACAGAGACCCATAAGTCACTGCTGAAGTATGTGGAAGCTAATCTGGAAGGTCGTTTACCAGCAGAAATGACAGCCACAGAGAAGTTGCTTGGATTTAAGAAAAAAAATAATCAAAAATGGGACCAGTCAAGAAAAATCTCGCAAATAAACACCCTCAGATATCATTATAAAGCCAAATTCCTTTCATGCAACACAACTTTTTGACTAATTTTCACAGTTATCCAGATTTTTTTTTTAAAAAAAAGCAGACTTTTAATCAGTTATCATGATTCACTTAAGGCTGCTGTATTTAGCAATGAGCACAAGCAAAATAGTGTTTTCGAGCAGGCAGTCCACCGGAATGCGAGCCTCTGCGCTGTTGAACCGGCTCTTTTCTAGCGATAATGGTAGCAAGACTGCGGGTCTTGGCCGCTTTAAGGCGACGTCCTGCGCTGAGGTCTTCATCAGCGTGCCGACTGAGATCCGATGCCCAGCCGGATGCTCGTGGATGAGCTGGTGGCCAAAACCCCTTAAATTGCCGCTGCTACATCTTTGGAGCACATCGGCGGGTCATTAGCGGGATTCATCTACCCGAAGAAGGTCTCAGGGTGCCCTCGGGCCAAATACACAAGTCAATGCACGCGTGCAAGCCACACGCGCGCACACACACGCGCACACACACACGCGCACACACATGCACCAATTCAGCTGCCACCTGGCACTCATACGCCTGGCCCCTTCCAGACAGACATCGCCTGTGACACACACAGCTCCAAACTGCCATCCACAAGACTGCCAACCCCCCCCCAGGACACACACACACACACAAAAACACACACCGTCCACCACTCAAATACCATCACATTCCCCCTCTGTTTTCCTCCCTCTCGTTTCGCCCATGAATTTCTCGCACACTTTTAAGGTTTATGACTCAACCTGTCGCACTCATCCTTCCTGTTCTTCTTCTTCCCTGTGATGGGTTAGTCTCTTTCAGGCGCACAGAAGTAAAACTGCAACACACACACACACGCACACACAGCAGTCGCGGACTTTCCCCACTTTCCCCACAGCACAGCACCAGCTCAGTCTCTGGCAGGAAATCGATGGAAGGAAATATCAGATCTCTTGTGTGCGCGTGGGCGTCGCACGCCGGCCTCTCTTTTCGAGCAGTTTTTCAAACACCCCAACACCCCCGCTCCAAAAAAAAACCCAAAACAGTCACGCGCTTTCAGCCAATGCCTCACTTCCAAGCCAATTTAAGAAAACTACCTCCATTTCGCCGTGGAAATGGTTTCACTCATTCCGAGAACGCCCCTCTTCCCCGCTTTCATCATCTTTTCATCCCCACTCTGCATATCCGCCGTCATCTAACCTTGTGTTGCTCTGTCGCTGGTGAGCGGCGGCAATTATCGGGAGCTCGCGTTTAGCGCTTGAACAAAAATGTCAGGCACTTCAAAGCTGCCTGTCACTCAGCTTTTCCTGTACAGACACACCGCCGGAGCTCCCGTGGCTTCTCAGTGCACATATCGCTAACTGAGGGGCTAAGAGACAGAGGCAGGAAAAAAAAAATTTCCTACTTATTTATGGATTACCCTGCCACTACTCCCTTCCGGGGTCCCACAGTATGTTAGGCTGAGTCGGGTTTGGCATAGCGCGGCATACGAATGCGGGAGACGATGCCCTTTGGAGAGATTTAGCTGAAGTACCTACCAATCAGCAGATGAATTTCCAAACTAAAGCAGTGGCTGTCGTTTTGACAGGAAAAAAACACAAACTCGCTCCGTCTGTGCAGTTGCCATGGCAACTGCGAGGATGGCGGACAGTAATTACCGGGATGAAACTAGCTGTTGTTCAATTAGGCGAAATGAATTTTTATTTCTATTTTCATTTTTCTAATCAAGGCCGCAGATTGGTTGAGCCGGACACAAGCTGGGTGTAGTTCATTTCACTCCTGAGAAGATCTCTTGACTTTTAGAAAAAAAAAAAAAGCTCCATAAAGCAGAGAGATTATTGCTTTTTTTTTTTTTTTTGGAACAGTGGTAGACACATTCATAAGCCTCTTACTCTAAGCTGCTAAACATGAATTATTGAAACATCATATACAATGAATATAAATAGAACCTGAATTACCGCCCTGTGTTTGTGTGTGTGTGTTTGTGTGTGTGCCAACATAGGCCACAAACGTGTCTCTGCGGCGACCTTTGACCACCGAAGTCTAATCACTGCATTTCTAAGTCCAAGTGGGCGTCTGTGCCAAGCCTGCGGAAATTCCCTCGCGACATTCCCGGGATGTTGTGTTTAGGCCGGCACCACCATTATCAACACAACATGTAGGGCCAAATAAATAAATAAATAAACGTATGGACATGAATTATTTCGGTCAGTACAACTAACTATGAAAAAAACACACACAAAAAACAAGAATAAACTAACTCATGAATAAACGAGGTAGCAAAAGTTGCCGTTCAGCGATTCCACTTCACGCGTCACATTATGCACGCATTCATTATTCATTTCAAATACATAAAAAAACAAACAAAAAAACTCCCTTTACAACTAAAGTACAAATATAACGAGGGTGCTGATATTAATCTGCCACACCTCCTCCACCGTCCTCTCAAACGCAGCTTCGGCTGCTGGATGACTGGAGAGCGGCGCTGCACGCGGCGCGAGCGGCGCCGCTCCCCAAAAAGCACAAGTCACTTTTCACCGCAATCTCTGTGGCTGAGATGAGGTAACCATAGTAACAGGCTACTTACAACGGGGCCGGGGGGACCCTGAGGCCCCTCTCCTCCCTTCAAGCCAGCTGGACCCTGGAAGCAGAGGACAGGACAGGGTTAGATTGGTTGGCTCGGCGTCATTCAGAAAGTTCATTATTATATGTGTCTTTAAGAGCATGTCTGTGTGTGTGTGTGTGTGTGTGTCGGGTCGACATCCTTTGCGAGCATGTATAGAAAGCTCAGATTCAGGAGGGCGTCAAAAATGCCGTCAATACGGCAATGTGCATGCGATTCTTATATTCAATTAGAAATATAGTTGCATATTGGACGGATACAGGCTCCTAACGGGTCGTTGAGGCAAGGAAAAGGGAATGACGGATGGCGCCAAGAAAAAAAAAAAAAACACCTTCATACATGAGCACGATATCATAACATTTATGCCAGCTGCGGTTCAAGATCACCAGAGAAGAAATGGCCATTACTTAATAAATTATGATTGCTCCAATCTATAGGCGTATATTATTAATGTGGGAGAACTCATTAAACGATCTTCAAAGGAAATTGAAAAGTGAATGAATGACAGGGCTGCAAAGGCATCGGCGGGGCACGGGTTCAAGTACAGTCTGTTTCTGGATCTCCGTCATTTGCCTGGGACGCCGGGCATTGAATGGAAATGTCTGTGCTGAATCATAGCACCGGAGGGCTGAGACTGCATATGGAAAACATAGTTCACTAGATGCAGTAAAGACTTTCATTATAATAACTAATTTACAAGCTCCAACAGAGCCAGGGGGTGCGGAGGCTGCCAAGCGGGCGCTCCACTTCCCCAGATTCCACATTTTACCACAGTGCATTAGAAGGCTGGAAGGATCTTTCTTGCTGGACACACAAAAATTATTTATTGGCTCATATATCGCTACTGTGCTTTTATTCGAGACTGAGGGATTGCAGGAAATGTGTGTGTGTGTGTGTGCGTGTGTGCGTGTGTCTGTGTGTGTGTGTGTGTGTGCGTGAGCGTGCGCTGCCATTATGAGGAGAATGCCATCCGTCTGCACACATGGGGCAGACATAAGGGTGGTAAAAGTCTGGGTTGTGCTGTCGTGAGCTCCCTTAATGCTCAGCCTTGAAACGAGCTCCAGCCACAGTCCCTCAAGCCGAGCCTCCGTCAGCCTCTAACAGCCATCCGCCGTCACCTTGAACTTACTCTCACCCACACCCGCGGCTTATGGAAGCTAATTTGGGGTTTACTCGGCAGCACCGGTCGCGCATACGACGCGCTCAAGAAGTTCTTTTTTTTTTTTTTTTTTTTGAATCAGAATCGCGGGGCTTTGATTATCCTGTGATTGAAAAAACCCGAAAAGAATTCCTCGGAGAAAAGTACCCGCAGCTCCGGATGCGGCATCAGAGGATGGAACCTGTGATTTTCGACATTGTTCCCGTTGTCAGCGAAGCCGTTTCTCGGCATACTTCGACGTCCCTAACCTGCTAGATGCTGATTAAAGCCCACCACCAATGAATGGCACTTGAATTGTCTGCTGTTATGTTTACAGCAGTTTGATGGCGCGAGAGGGACTGCCATTCATTTGTATTCTAATTTTTTTCACTAACAGACTCCAAGCACATATAAAGTTACCTCAATATTTATTTATATTTATTTTTGCAAATCTTTACTCCCACTAGATAAATAAAAAAAAAAGAAAAAGAAAAGAAAATATTCCTATTCAGCCATTTTACAGCTTTAGTTATTGGTCACTTCTCGGATTTTGATCTTATAAAACACAATTCGCTGTTACCTTAAATATTAAACCACCCAACATTGTATGAAGTAATTAAAGCTGCAACGGTAAAATGGGGCTTTAACATTAATGCCTTGATAATAATAGTCCAATAATGTACGATGAAGTAGTATAACATTCCCAGGCTCTTGATACACGGAGCGCTTATAGTTAAATTTACTGTCTTGCCATTTCCAATGCAGACCTTTTACTGCTAATACATTTTTTTTTATTATCACGTGCAGTTAAATTAATTTTACCGAAGTCAAGGACCAAAATAATTCTTCCCCCAATGCGGCCGGTGTTCATGGTGATGAAGGAAGATGTCACCCACGGCAACGCCGTGGCTCATTGGTTTGTTTGAGTAGATTTGGAGGTGTAGATCGTAGAGGAATAAGATAATATCGGGTTTTGGATGCATTCAGTGTTTGTTTTTTGGATTTACTGATCAAAAGAAATACACGGAATATTGCAGACACACGGTCTGTGTAGTTCAGTGTTTAAAACGCAAAGACTGCAGGACATTTGCTGAGCTTAACAGGCGGCTGGCTACAGTGTTTCACATCAGGCGCAAACACTGAAATATCTGAGTGTATTTACGCGTAAAGGCGAATGTCGGGGCCGAGCTGAAATAAATGACGATGCGGTGCAATGATGCTGTTATCAGGCTCGGTCCTGTTGCTTCTGTGTAAGCCACTTCTACACTTGTAGTCAGCTCCACTGCCAAAGCTGACATTTGGTTTAACAGCAGGTAGTTAGGTTGGTAATTGGAGCTAAATTCAACAGGGTGTGTGGGAGGACACACTTCTATGTTCATCTGTGAGCATGTTCGCATGGCTGCATTAATGTGTGGGTGGTCTGTGTGTTACCATGGCCCCTGGAAGACCTCTTGCACCCTGGAAACCCCTAAGACCTGCAGGACCTGGTTTGCCAGAAGGACCTTGAGGACCTGGATCACCCTGCAGAGTGAGAGAGAGGGACGAAAAAAAATAGCATCCTCTTATGTGTCATCAAATATATCATCGGGTAATTATTAAATGTAAAATCGCTGAAAGTCAAAACAAATCATTCCGCAAGGACAGAAGAAAGTATGAGAGAAAAAAAAAAACAATTAAAGTGCCTGATCTTTTTTTCATAAAAGCCTAAATTACACTTATTATGTGGAAACTGCGAGCGATCAAGAAGTGATGGCAAAAAGTAGTGAGGTGTCACATTTTAACAAACAGCCATGGCAAAATAACAAGACTCGGATAAAAAGATATATTTAATAAATTAATCTGTCTCGTTTTTAATTGCCGTGGAGCTGCACTACATCACTGAAGTTATCGCAGGCACTATCTCACCATTATTCCAGATAATGAAACTGCGCAACAAAGGTCCCTTATTCACTTCTCCTACAAGAGTGAGTCCAATCTTTAATCTTTTCAAAGCCATCCATTTTTGACAATAACCAGGCAATTTTGTTTCGGTGGGCAATAACTGCATATCATAAAAAAAAAAAAAGTATTTGTTCCTTTGCGAATCAAATAAAAGATAATTCCATGACAATTCAGTATACAGGAAAAATAATGGGCTACAAAGAACTTCTGTATCTGTAATCTTCCATAATAACGCAATTGCAGGCAACTTTAGCGACAATTTGGCAAAATAAAAACAAAGAATTTGGTTGTACATGACTGATCTCGCTTGTGACTTTTTGTGTGATGCAACATCTACAGGGGGAAAAAAACAAAACAAAAAAAAAGTTTACCTTTCCACCCTCTTTTCCAGCAGCTCCAGGTAAACCTTGCTCACCAGGTGGACCCGGGGAACCTGGGTGTCCTCGCTCTCCGCTGGGCCCCGTCTCTCCAGTTGGACCCTGCCAGGCCACAACGGAGAGACACATTAAACTCAGCCAGTCACAGCAAATGCTGATATTGACACAGCGCAGCAATGCAGCAAGCACACAACGCCGCTTCTTCCGCTTGTTATCCATTTCCCAGTGAATGGACGCCTTAATGAGATGGAATCATTTATTTTCAGCCCATGCTTAATTACTTGCTCACGACACATCTCACCGAAGGCACCATAAAAACAAAAAACAAAAAAATAAAAAAAAGGAGTATTTGATACATCTCAATGACAACCTGTGCCTGCCGTGTCTCCGGATTCATCTGCTGTGACAGGTGCGCACTCAGATTTAAGTGTCTCGTAATTTTTAGTTCCAAGCCTCGCAACAGTGACACGCAGAGTGCGAGCACGGCTGAGGAGGTGCTACCGCACGAGTGAGGTGTACTGCGGGTCTACCTGCGGTCCAACCACCCCTGCAGGTCCTGGAGGTCCTGTCTTTCCTTGGAAGCCCTGGAGAGGAGGAGGAGGAGAGCAAAGGTATTGAGGACCGTACAGAGACGAGGTCATAGAGTACAGTATGTGCTGCACTCGCCTACTTTCTGCCGTGTTTAAGGGTCTGAGCCGCGCAGAAAATCGAAAATCCCTTGTTGTTGCTCGCTACTAAAACTGAATAATGAGCCTGATTGTCCGCCTCTTGTTTAGCATAACAGCAAATTTGAGTTATACTGAGAAATCTATGGTCTTCTGGTGATATGCTGAAAAACTCATTCCGGTCGACAATCAGCCTTCAAGTGCGTTTGAAGACGGATCGTTTCACCTCCAAAAAAAAGAAAAAAAACAACTCCAATTTAGATTTGGGTATTTTCAACAAGGGAACAAAACTATAAATTATTTTTTTTACAAAAAAACAAACAATACAACAAGACAAATGGCTACAGCGAAATTAGAGACCGATTCATTTGTGCTATGCGATAATGTCATTTCATCTTCCATTTTTTTATGGAAATCTTTCACCATCCATGGAAATATTTAATTTTTATACTAATTTTTGGACAACAGTGGATGGGAGTGGTGCATATACAATATGCATATACATACATATACAATACGCGCACACACGACTTTCACTAAACATCGATCAAGCACAACATTATGATCACCGCGTGTTTACAATATCATACAATAAATGCTCCCTACAGGTCTTATGTTGATTGCTTGGTGAATCTGTTTGACGTATTTGAATGACTGTTGTTGGGACTGTAATTTGTGACGCTGTCGAACTGTTCTGGGTTGTACCTATGCGCGGGGTGACCAAAATATTAGGGACGCCTCTCAGTGTAACCCAAAGGCATCGCAAATTACAGTCCCAACAACAATCATTCAAATGCGTCAACACCTCTCTCAAACAGATTCAATAAAATTCTACGTAAAAACCCTCCTGGAGGGAGAATGTATTGCTTGGGTTTTTCATTACATTCTATTGTGAGCATGCAGTGTTCATAATGTTATGCTTGATGATTGGGTTTATATCTGAAACCGCTCTGAAAATGAATTAGTAAACTGAGTAATGATACCATCAAGGGCCCAGCAGCCTGAAGGTGTCATGATCAATTAGAATAATCTATAATCTTAATATGTTTTGTTGAACTATGAGAGCACAAACCTGTTGAGATGTCCTCAGCAAAGGTCTCGTGGACTGCATTTATTCTAATGGCTTGTGCTCCGCTAATTGTAAACTCGAACGCCATTCCAGTTATCATCCTCCGTGCTTTATTTTTACTGACCTACAGTATCTGACATGTGCGAAAGAGTGAGCAGGGAATGAGTGGGTGCTGACGCGCGATGTTCAGGGTCAAATGGCACAACGCGATGCAATCATGGACCAAACCCACTCACCGTCTCTCCTCTCTGTCCTGGATGACCGGGCAGTCCATCTTTTCCCGGTGGGCCCTGGGAGGGAGAGTGGGGGAGGGAGAAGGTGGGGGTGTGGGGGGGGCGAACGGGTAGACGGTTCATAAAAATCAAGACATCAGGTTGAAAGAGAGCATTAATATTTGAAAAGCTGGTGCCAATAGTGTCATCATGGGCTTCTTGTGGATGCTGCGAACGCCCGCGACGGCGCCACAGCTTTACTCACATTTGGTCCTTTCGGTCCGGGGAAGCCAACAGGCCCCTGTGGTCCTTGAGGTCCCTTTATTGGAAAAGAACATGGATGGAATGAGTTTTGAGGGAAGCACACGAGGGGCACGCAACACCACCTTCGTTGGAAGGCAGAATTTAAGCGGCATGCGCTGGAGATGGCAAATTCAGCGTTGTTGAGATTGTGATTCAGCAAAATTAAATGCAAATGCATAATTTTTATGCTCATAATAAGCACCAATCCCCCCCCCCCCCCCCAAAAAAAACAGCTTCCTTTTGGTCCAATTGGGATTTCTCAAACTGCCACAGCTCACTCTGATTTCAGATTGAGGTGCAGAGCGACAGATGTTCCAAACCGCTGCCACCGGCCCTCAAAGTAAAAGAGGTGCGGATCAAAACAGGATGCAGCACTAACCCTTTCTCCTGGTGGGCCCGGGGGTCCGTCATTGCCTGAGGTGCCCTGGGGAGAAAGAACAGCCGCAGAGGAACACCGTCAACTGGGATCACACTTCGCACGCGGCGCGACTGAGGCTGAACCACAGACACGTTGCTGATGCTCTCAGCCATATGGACACGTTCACTTTTGTTGGCCGGTAGTTGTGAGTTGTTAAGTTAAAACTCACCTTTGCACCTGGTTTTCCTGTTGGTCCTCTGGCACCCCGTCCACCGCGAGGACCCTACATGTGGATTGTATATATAAACCGTCAAATGTGAGGAAAATGAATGCAATTTTCACTGAATGCAATTTTTTTTTGTTGCTCCCCCTGCCCCCCGAAGCAAATCACCAAAAAAAAAAAAAAAAAAAAGCAAAATACACAAAGCAATTCTATAAAGGCAGGTAATCAATGTTTAGTGCCTTTCCAGCCCCTTCCTGCAATTCCCCGTCTCACGCACAACCCCCTCAAAACACAAGAAAATGAGCCCATCCGTAAACACACAAAGCAGAGGTATTTCATTTGAACACAATAAATCATTTATGTGTAGAGCTTCAGCTGAGTTGGCAGACAGTCAAATTGCCTACCGTTGGGCCGCGTTGTCCTCTAGGGCCAGATTTTCCAGCGATTCCCTGAGAAAGAAAAACAGGGGCTTTGATTTTGTGGAGGGATGGGGCGGGGGGGTGGAAGGTATCCTTCCCAGTGCCGTCAACAAACGTAAGTCCCTTTTTAAATACAGTTTCAGAAATTTAAGCTGAATCAATTTTATAGAAATAACAAAGAAAAACCAAGGGATCAGAAAGAAGGAAATATATATATATATATATATATATATACTGCGGGGGGTTTGAGGATGTGATGAAACAGAAGCGTCTGAGCATCTTTGGGCAGAAATATATAATCAAATTGCTGCAGTTAAGTGGTAACCCAGAGGCACTTGACAGCTTGAACTACCTGTCAGTTCCAGCACGGCGGGGCCAGGTGGGGGGCGGGTTGGGAGGGGCGTCTGCCTTTCAGCGTCTGTCTGAGCGGTAGACGAAGCTTGTCTCGTCAATAATAGCCCTCCCCGACGGCGGCTCCCCTGCCTCCCATCCCTTCCTTTGTAACCCTGTTTCAGCCGGACCCACCCTGCCGTTCGCGTTCACGCGGCTGAAGGCGCGCCTGGAGTGAAGAATTCTCGCCAAAGCGTTTGGTCAAACTTTGTCCCATTTTTTTTTACTTTCGAGGTAATTCTTTTGCCTGAGGTTGCTCTTTTTTTTTTAGATTTTAAACATTTTTTTTTTTTTTAATATATTTTGCTCAAGGATCATTTTCCAATTAGGGAAAAGGCTCAATGCTACGATGCACAAAGGTGTTTTCAACAATGGCGTGGCGAGAAAAAAAAACAGTCTGGGGAAGGTTTTAACAAAGTGAGGTCAATAACGAGACGGTTTTTTTACTGTGCCGTCCCGAGAACTTGACCGGACTGCACGGAGCCCTGATCTTACACTATCCTGTGAATTTTGGGCTTTGTCTAATATCAGCGCCTACGAGCTGTAACACTCTCGCGGCTAAGTGGGAACAAATCCCTGCCAGCCACTTATAAAACCTTGCGGAAAAGTCTTCCTGGAAGACAGGAGGGCAGCGAGAAGTGTCATTTTAAGTATTTAGATGAGGCTATTTTCCACTCCAGAGAAAGGACATATGCGGGTTTCACACTGAGGCATCTTTTAAATTGGCAGCAACACATTGTTACATAAGAGCCTGTCGGGCTGCTCTGCGTGGTGGCTTTCTAAGACACAATGGACCTCTTGTGTTTCACTATCTCCACTTTCTGCACGCTCACCATTTGCTGCGTACAAAAGCCATCTGCAACTGAAGGTTAAACGTATTTAAAAGGAGAGAACAACGGCGCTTGAAGCTTACCCTCGCTCCCTTCTCGCCATTCGCGCCTGGGAAACCATTGAAGCCATTGGAGCCCTGCAGGGTAGAGTCAGATAAAGTTAATGATACAGTGAAGACAGAAGACAGGTACAGGAAAGACATTAGAGGATTGGAGGGTTTTGAATACCACCATAGTGTTAGTGAAAACGTCATTGTCGCTGCACAGGAAATCTCTTGTGTGTTATTGGCCAGGGGATTTTTAATAGATCATGATGTCCACGCGCTATCCAGCAGGTTACCAGAATATGATTGTTTTTGGTTCTGGGAGATAAATGAGCACAGGAAAGTGCAGGAAATTCTACGAATCCAAACGTCAAGGACTTTATGACACACAAACGGACGTGTTGTTAGCAAAGTACGGAGGCAAAATATCAGGATGCAAAGAAAAAGGCGGTGGGAGCAAATAGAGACAAAGGGAAAGGGGAACAGCAGGTTCCCTTTGATAACCATCAGCAATTTGGTCATTTGGCTGTTGCAGACTGTGCTGTCTGATAGTGGAGACGGTTCCAGTCAAACAAATACTGGGGTGGTGGGGTGCAATCGCTGTTGGACGGAGAGAACGAGCACCAAACAGCGTGCCAACACAGCCTCTCTTAAGGCGGAGTTTGGACGAGTTTAGACAATATACGCGGAAAATTCCTCTACCTGCGCATCCGGGTCATGTTTACGCCGGCGCGTGTTTGTGCCCTAAACATTCTCTGATGAAATGCACATCTACAGCTACAGCTTACTGATTGCATGCATATGCATGGTGAGTGTAATTCTGTGCGGGACGAAGCGGGGATGCGATAATTAGATGGTGCGGGCAGAATTACAAGCGGTGCACAGCCCCGCCGACATTGTCTGGACGGTGAGGAAGGACGATCTGGGCTGCTAAATTTGTTTTTTCACAGAGGTGCAGTTATGGTAAACCGAAAGGGGAGCTGATACTGGACAAGCCTGACTTGCGCCACAGAGATAAGACAATCCACTGAAGCTTTTTTGCAAATGGCATCCAGAATTACTGGTGTGGGGAAGCTGTTAACAGAGGGTGACGGGGTGCGGCAGCCAAAAACACAGCCAGTGAAGGGATTCATGTCCAAGTTGACTGAGGGGGGGGGCATTAAAGCTGAAAAGGGGCCAGGACTTTGACCCTGAACCTTCTCCCTGGGGTCAATGTCACATTTTAAAACTCAGACGATATTTTGCAATGTGATTATCGGCCTTTTCTTTGCACATGCAAACTCCCTTAAAGGATAGGTCTCTTCTCATGTGTGTCCAATCAATGATGATGAATGCAATAAATCCCCAAGAATGTGCTACATTTGCAGAGTAAGCCGCTCTGGACCGGTGTAGGAAGTGCCCACATGTCCCAGGATGCATTGTGTGCGCAAGCGGCTGGTGCCAAACCTCCAAAATTCTTCCAAATCCTGCCAAGCTGCGGGAGATGGAAATCAGTGTGCCCAAGTTTGGTGCAGCTGTGGGTTTTAATGGGGAAGCACAGTCACTGATTATCCAGACGTGGAGGCCAGAAAACTGAGCCGAAACAGCCTGTGGTTCTTCCTGAACACCAGTGATGTCACTGGTGTCAGAAGAGGAAGCCATTTTCTGATCTGTATAAGGAATTTGATCCTTTAGTGGACGACATTTATCACCAACACTGATTGGACACACCTCGGAAAAGTGGTTAATTTTCCCTTTAGCACACAATAGCGACTTTATCGATGTCTGAAATTACATGAATCTGTTTACAACAGATATTAAGTACGTGTCAAACAGAAATACAGTGCCTAAAAAAATTTTCATCTGAAAAAAAACCCTCCTCATGATAAGTTACCACAGCCGGCTCCACACTTTTTTAAAAAACTTTTTAACCAGTTTTAACTAAAGATTAAACTAAATGTGGGAGCCAGACTCATGAATTCTGAATGCCGGATATTTTCAGTGCTTTTTGAGAGTAAACCTTTCAAATGCCGGCTATAGAAAGGAAACTGTGGCTCTGTTTATAGAGTGCCACAGAGTTGCAAGCCTTTGTTGTCTTCACCAGAAACGGCTTTTTGAAGCATGTAGAGTCTAAAATAAAGATTTAAAGCTGGACTTCACTGGAAGGCTTCATGGGGATCCTTTGTTTGTTTGTACAAACAAAGGAGTTTTCTTTGCGCTTGCTAGCATTGCTTTTGTTTCACACTTTTACAACATATTTAGTACTTTTTCTTTTCTTTTTTTTCCCGAAAGCGAAATATCCAGTAACTGAAGGAACGATGCTATATGAATTAAACTGTCCTGCCTTGCCTGAGAAATTACAGCAACGGCTGTATCGGGGGTGAAAGTCCCATCCCATTTCCTTTGTGTCTCTACCGCTTCGTGTAGTTTTTGCCCGTGTGTCCACGCTCAGCTCAGATCCTGCTGACATTAACAGGCCGAGCAGGAGACTTGCCTTTGTGGATGTTCTGAGAGGAGGTGCATCTGAGCCATCATATCAGTGCCAAGCTGCTGACAGCAGCAGAGGGAAAGCAGCTGTAGCAGCACATCTTGATAGCGGAGCCGCGGCTCAGTGGTCAGTGCCACAGTGCAAGGAGTGCAAGAATGCTAATGATGCCTGGAGAACGGCTGAGTTTAAGAGGGGAGGACAGCTGATGACTCGGGCAGGTGACCATGCCACTTAAGCTCCTAATAAGAGCCGTAGCGAGGCCACGGGAGGTGTCCGCTCGGGTTTGTGTTTGCTGGCAATGAGCGTCGGTCAGCAAATCAACGGGGTTTGCCAGCGCGGGCGAGCGAGCGTGGGTGAACGCGTTTGGGGGGCCGGGCAGGAAGGTTATGAGAGAATCAATACACAAATACGGCAAACATCCGAATGCAGGCGACGCATAATAGAGCAAAAACGTGGGGACTTGTCCTTCAGCTGATCACGTGGCCGTGAGGGAAAGCGTGCTTTCGAAGTTCTGCTCCGGTCTGAGTCATTAAACACCCATATTGGCCTCCCAGTGCGGCGGAGGCAAGCACATCAAGAAGGTACCTGCATTGATCAGCTGATTAGGTTGCTTTCATGACATACCTTGGAACCTTGTCTCCCGGGGTATCCAGGTAATCCAGGAACTCCAAGTTTACCCTAAAAGGGGCACAGAAAAGCGATGAAGTCTCATTGTGTCAATGGAGACACCGTTCACAGAAGCTGAAGAAGAAGAAGGAACCCAGGTAACTTATCAGTGGCCAGTCAGAGAACCAGTATAGTTACTTTGAAAAGGGAATGGAATGAGCGTGTGTATTTGCACCAGATGGGATTAGTTCACCTGGGCGGCAAAATTTCATTTTTCACCCAAATGCCTGAAAAAACTAACTGATAAAAAGTGGGCTGATAATTTTCCTCAGGCCTGTAATTTATTCCTATTTGGTACATTTCTGTTTTTATTTTGTCATTTCAGCCAGAAACTGGCTGCCTGTCTGCAGTACAAAACAATAACCAATCAAAACTTTACTGAGGCACCCGTTTTTTTGTTTTTTTTGTTTTTTTTCTTCCCCTGTGCAGGGCGATGATGATGATGTTGCGCTATGAACTTGTGTCCACTGTGGAAACAAACAGCAACAAAAAAAAGCTCTTCAAGGGTCTGTGGCGAAAACGTGGGCAACAGAAGCCAATTAAAACGGGACTGCTGCGGAGCTCAGCTGAGGTCGAGGAAAGCGAAACTTCACGATGATCCGGAGACTTGCAGCCCCGCATCTTTCCGGCTGTCGTTATTACAGACACCAGCTACTGTTGCTCTGAGCAAAGGCAACCACGAGCGCGGCATACGGCATTGAAACAGTGTTCTTCTTAATTTGTCAAGGACACTGAGCTGCCGTGTGTATAAAGACAGATATTGACCTTTTTGGCCTATTTACCTTCTCTCCAGCTAATCCCAAGGGACCAGCTTCTCCATTGGGTCCTGACTTGCCCTTGGGGCCCTCAGGTCCGTCCTCTCCTCTGGGTCCACTTACACCAACCTCACCCTGAATGCATACAAAACAAACATTACAACACTTGCTAACCTTTCACTTTCTTCATCTGCAAACGCCAAGACTCGCTTCCGATATGACTGTTCACCTTGTCACCCTTGAGCCCCATGTCACCTTTGAAGCCAGGGAATCCATCTTCTCCCTAAAGATGACAGAGATAAAAAACATAAACAACCTCTTTTATTCAATATCACAGAGATTACAGAGACAAAACCGATGGCTTGCAGGAAAACAGTTCACCTAAACCTTAAGCGGCATAAGTGGCATAAATCATCAATCAAAAGTTCGGCACGGCAGCTTCACTCTTGGCTGAAGTTTAAAGGTTACTGAGTAAAGAGTAATAGTGACACCTAGTGGCCACTTAAATGAAACATCCCCATTAACGGTGTAAATCTGGCTCTCTGGTGTCGCTGTCTGTGTGTGTTACTCTACTGACATCTGGTGGTTTAACATCAGAGTGCAATTTTGCACACTTTCTACCAACCAGCTGTTCAGGGTTCAACCTTTGTTTTCAAACTGACGCCAATTTTCTGACATATCTTTTTTTTTCTGCACACGCATGAGACAAGATAAAATCTATTTGTGGCAATTTACAAAACGAATTACGGTTAGCATGTAAGCTAACACGCAACCTCGGGACTGCCGAATGCCGTGGGATCTCGAGAGAGGCAGAAGTACCAAAGCTGAATAGTTTTAATAACACGTTCAGCATTTTTCAGATAGTCTCCGAAGAGCCTCAATTTCCTGACCGCTCCAACCTAAGCAATCCCGAGAAAACAATGGCAGCAGATCAATCCCCGCGGAAACGGTCCGACAATCAGCCTCATTCGAGTTTAATGTTCCGCACGCCATTAAAGCTCAGTGGCATGAGGGCTTCATTTCCAACCTGAAGGGCCTTTAAGAGTTTTTTTTCCCCCCATGCTCTGAATTCAAAGGGAATCTCATTTGAGGAGAAATCGCAGCGCAGACGATCTATCTCAGAAGGCGAGCATATATGTCAAGCATGTTAATGAAGACGAGTGGACTCTGGGTGTTTACCTTTTCTCCTTTGCCACCTTTCAGGCCTCTGATTCCCTCGGCACCCTGGGAAGGGCGATAAATAGAGTCAGGGTGAAAATCAGGGGGAAATGGAGATGCGTGGCGGCAGCATGATGCCGTTTGAGTGGGATTGTGCTTACTTTCACGCCGCGGGGCCCGGGATAGCCGATTGAGCCCATGGGGCCAGGAGGACCCTGAAAAATTGACATTGAAGAGTCATGTGATGAATGAAGTGACAATTGCCATCAATTGACCTTTGCAGTGAAGTGTTGCTGCGGATAGATAATGTTCATGAGAGTGATCTCCACAATAGGACATTAAGGACATTACAGACATAGATAGATAGATAGATAGATAGATAGATAGATAGATAGATAGATAGATAGATAGATAGATAGATAGATAGATAGATAGATAGATAGATAGATAGATAGATAGATAGATAGATAGATAGATAGATAGATAGATAGATAGATAGATAGATAGATAGATAGATGTAATTGATTGCAGACCAGGAAACTGTTGATAATAGTGAATAATAAATTAAAAAGTAAATAAACTGCAGCACTTGAAATCTAGCCGTAATTTTTGAACCAAACTTGAAAAAGTAGCTAGAGCTTATATAGCTTATATATAAAGGGAAGGGAAGACAGACATGAGAGGGATGATGAAATTCTGTAATTCTGTCAAATCTATGAGCGATAAACAAATGCAACATTCATGCATTCGCAGAAGCAGTTTTTCCGCTCCCTTTTGATGGGCCTTCGACAGCTTTGGCAACAACGCGCCGCGCTACAGTCGAGACAAAATCCAACAATCGACACGACGACAGCGCGTCACACTTACAGCTGTGCCTTTCTCGCCTGCAGGACCTTCTTTGCCGGGGTGACCCTGCGGAAAGCAGTCGGAAGGGAGTCGGTTTGTAAACAGCTGGACACATTGTGACGTGGCGCTTGGGCTGACCGACGAGAAAACGAACAAAATCCGCTACTTACAGGGGGGCCATCAGCACCGGCAAGGCCAGCCAGACCTTGTTTACCTTGAGGTCCCTACGCAAAGACATTGATAGATGAGTTGATCAGCTCAAAGTGTCACACTGTTTGTATGGGCTGTATGTATTTGGTGAATTGTGTTCAAGCGTATGCGAGTGAGCCGGTCTTTGTTTTAGCCCGGGTCTCAGAGGAGTGAGAAAAAGGCCTGCGGCCGCGTATCTGCAGAAGCACTTTACCAGAAATGAGTTGTGGTGGGATTTTTTATTTTTTTTATTTTTTTGCAAGAGTTTTAAACCTCCATACTCACTTTTTCACCAGGAGGACCGATCGGACCTTGTGGACCAATAAGACCCTGGAAGACAATGGACATACAGTATATATATATATATGTTGCCGGTGCAGTCTGCCAAAGTTACAGCATTTACTTTCCAGGATATTCATAAGAGATGAAACAGTACACCTTGCACCTGTTAAGTTAATTGGGAAAGTCTACAACGGAGACCTATAGTTCCAACCATTATTACGGTAGCAGGTCCAATCTTCATCCATCCATTTATCCGGTCATTTTTAAGCCGCACATATTGTTCCGAATTGATCCAATTAAGAATAAGTAATTGGGAATAAGTTCAAATAAGACCAATGACTTTGCTGGAACGCCTTATTCCCCCGCTGGTCACACGTAATCCAGTCAACCTTTGCACCATTGGAATCGCTTCCAACTCAGGGTTGGCTGCAACCATCTCTTCCACACTGTGAGCATCAGCAGGACCGAAAATCTCACCTGGCAGTGGTGATTAAGACCTGGCTACAATATTGGGTGTGCTGCTTCGTACTGAATTTTTCTCTGAAATGGAATATTTTTTCACCAGACTCTTTCATTTAATGAGGTCTAGTTCTAGCAGATCACAGCGGGAGAGAGAGGTTGTTTTTCATCATCCCGAGAAGCAAAGAACGCTCGTTTAGTCGTTTGCTGTGTTCCGGGGTTCTGTGGAGAACTTCATAAAGGGTCTGGCGCTCCGGGGAACGAAGGTCAGGGACAGAAAGGACAGCAAAAGAAAGCCATATCTGCGGACGTTTGAGTAAGAAAACAGAATGGCGAGCTATCATCTGGGTTCACATTGCTTCTCGTCGCTTGGTGGATATGGAGGAGATGGAGCATGAAAAGAATATGGCAAAAAGTAGAAGGGAGTGACAGAGAGGAGAATTTGAGCAACGGTTCTATAGAATAAAGATAGATAGAGAGAAAGTGAAGAAACTTACATGTGGACCAGGCAAACCCTGTTGTCCAGGGGGGCCTGGCTCTCCTTGAGGACCCTGCATACAACAGAAAGAGAGGGAAAGGGTGACATTAATATTTACACTTGAGGAACTGTTTCCTTCTATCGCGCTTCTATAGTATGAATCTAATTTGCACAGCTTCTGAAAAACAAACAATGCTGCCAGTAAATGACCACATGACACGGCTTATTTATGTGTAACGGCAGTGAATCGCAGGACTCTAACTAAACCAGACTAAACAGACTGAAAGTCAATAGGTGCTTCTTGTCTCTTGCTCCAAGAACAATCTCCCTGCCCACATCAGAACAGTGGTACTGCGCTAGTTTAGACACTTGAGCTCCGGGTGACCTTTGCTGGATTGTTGTTTGACAGATTATAATCTATGTCAAGAATGTTAACAAAAAAAAAAAAAAAAAAAAAAAGGGGAAAACGGGGGGGGGAAAG
>CAAKHG010020912.1:0-24742 GCA_901007715.1 Dactylopterus volitans
AGCCTCGTTCCTGTCCGACTCCACCACCGAAGAACAGCCGCCATCTCAGGCCCACCTCTAGCCACACCTACTCAGGTGTGAACACTCAAGATAATTAAGCCCTCCCACTCTTGTACTGCCGCTGCAAGGCGGAGGGACGTAGCATCTCTCATGGAAAAAAAAAATGAAGCCTCTTAGTAATGTTTTTATTGAGTTTTCTGAAAGTCTCGGATATTTTTGATCTCTTTTACATTTACCTTTCACATCTTCTTGAAACAGCACCAACCCTCCCCTCCAACCAGCCACCTCAACTTCCCCCCAAAAAGAAACGAACATGCCTACAACTACGAGGCTGCTCAATTGTTTGCTGTTGTATTAAACTACAACTTTTTCTTTTCCTTTGGATTCCTGTAGTTAAATGACAATAAGTATTGAAATCATTGCCCCTCTGCCTTTTATTATCTTGTGCACTGACATATTTTTCTTCACATATGGGGCAAATATGACACATTTTTTGGGATTGTAATCATCATTTTCATGTGAAAGTCACAACCTTGTACCAGGGGATCCAGTTTGGCCCAAGGCGGAGGGACGTACTGCATCTCTTCTTTCACCTCATTTTGTGAAACTTTTTTTTTTCCATCTGTCTGGCTGTTTTGATGCAGACGAAAAAGAGGATGCACATTCAGACGAGGCCGGAGAACCCGCAAAGAATGAGGTTCCACGCTGTGATTCGTCAGACGCTGAGAGGGCAGATGAGGCGATCCCAACTGGTGGCGTGGACACACACTCATCCACTGCTCCTGAACACCAAGGTTTGTGGGGGATTATGAATACAATATTGTTTATGCAGTGTTCCTAGAGACAATGGAGACTTTCACTTTGCTGTACTGCTTACATCCAAACAGCTGTTGCATTGATATCACTGGACATTTTTGGCCATTGAATTGTACTGCTTTCTAGCGATATTGGATTTATTTATTTTGCCTAAACCAAACTCTGCTATATTATTAAATATTATTCCTAAACACTATAACACTATACTGTTTTTTAGGGAAGAAAACAAAGGAGAATGAGGATGTGAGAGAGGAGCCTGTCGCTGACGCTGATGTCACGCCTCCTCAGCTTCGTTCCCGTCCGACTCCGCCACCTAAGAGCATCCGCGTCAAGTCTATTACAGATGCCTGGTTAAAGCAGAAAGCTGTGATGAGTGATGCGCAAAACAACACACAACCTAATGTGTCCGATGAGGAACACTTGTCTGCTGAACAGAACCGCTCACAAACAACGGCACACGAGCAAGATTCAATGGGGGGAAACACACACAGGAGATAATGACCAGCAGGAAATGGCCACACCAGATTCTGAGGAAAAGCAGTCTGTTTGCAGAGATGATCAGGATGTAACAGATGAGGAACAGGAAGAGTCTTTACCCACCTCCCAGTCCAGCACACCCACAATCCCTGCCAAATGTGACACCAAAACCTTGCAGGTATCTCCTGCCCATACAGATCTAGACCAAAAAATAGGGCGCGAGGCCATGGATTGCATGGAAAAGCCTGAGGGACAGCCAGAGAGCAGCATAGCAGAGGAAGGCTAAGGTGAGGCTGAAAATGAAGCTAGGAGAATCGCGTCCAGTTCGGCCAGTGAGTGTGAATGAGGGTGAAGACAAATAAATGAAAGGTGAAGGTGCTGAGCAGCTTTAATACGATGGGATCGAAAGGAAAAACAGCAAAAGGGACAGCAAAAGGACAAATCCAACCACAAACAAAAATAGCCCGTTAAAAAAAAAAAAATGTAATGATTGTATATAAATTGTACATAACATCAGTGAATGTAGAATTCTGAATTTAAAGTATATCTTGTTCAAAAACCACAAACGTGAAAACTTTAAAATTAGTGGTGGTCAATGGACTTGCATTTATGCAGCGCTCTTCTGCCTTAAAGTTACTCAAAGCGCTCTACTCGCGCGTGGCCTCATTCAGCCGCTCGCGCACATGCATACACGACCGCACAAGGTGCCCAGGTCACACTCCCGCCACCGTCTCTGCTGGAGCTGAGGATGGAACCAGTGGCCTTCCGATTTCTAGACGGACGGCCACTCCACCGACTGAGCCATGCTGCCCCAGCATGCCAATGAAATTGAAGCACGATATGAAACCTGGAAGAAAGAAAAAAAAAAAAAAAGCTAACTCAGTAGGCAGAGTGGCGTCCAACTACTCCAATAAGGCATGGACTATAACCGTTTTTGTTTTTTGTTGTTTTTTTTGTTTTTTTTAAACTTGTTAAAGGTTTGGTAGAGTGGTACAAACATTTTATAAAAAATGTGTCATAAACCCACCCACAATCAAATGATTGCAAATAAGCTGTATTTGTATAACACTATCCAAAGCACACTAATGGCACAAATGTGACCTTTGACCTGATATTCTGCAGCTGCTACGGCAGAAGTGAAATTGCCCATTCTCAATGATGAGTGGTTAAGAAAGCAATCAGATGAATAGAAACACACTTCATTTGGAAGTGAACTGCAAGAGCTGAACTTTGTCTCTTTAGAAAGAGAAATGTCTTTAAGGTGATATTAGGGGCTAATATCAACAAAGGACACTCCAAGGATTCATAAAGGACTGAAAAACTGCAATCCTTGCCAATATACAGTAAGCGTTACACCGCAGGCACCCAATTTTACATATCAAAGAGATGGGTTTTTTACAGCTACGTTTTAACGCATTTTGATTTTTTTGATTTGTATATTACATTTGTACTTTTTTCCCCCACTATATATATCATTGCTTGGACTGTAGGCAGTGACAGTGTAAGTGGTTTATTTCCTGCTTTGTCCCTGTTTGTTTGACACCAAAAGCTTGATTTTATATTTCCTGTGGACAGCAGAGGAACAGAACACAGAAATGTATGTACAGGAGAAGCTCTGCACCATCTGGGGAAATGATTGCTGGAAAATAAATGCAAAACGTTTGTCATGAAATAAATAATAATGAAAATAAATACAAGGATATAAGGATGTTTGACAGCCATCTATAAATCCACGTGCAAAAGTACTGATGCTGCAATGTGAAAGTGAAGATTCCCTGTCATCCAGGCCGTGTGACACAGAACCTGAAGGTGTTCGAGATAAAAGTGTCCATCTATCCTGCAAATGACTGTAGGAACAACTCTGTCAGTAGGGGGCAGTGTTTGTCAACCTTTTTCCTCTTGTCACAGACTCTTTTTTTTCCCTTTTTTTTTTTTTAAGCGAGGATTTCTTTTTAAGACAGGGAACACAGAGATGAATACAAAAACTCTTTGAGGGCTCAAGGAAGATAAATAAATGTAAAAATGCAGTGTGTGGGAACGCGTGGGTGTGAGATGGTTCAAAGATACAGAGCGAAGACGTTCCAAGAAACTGTTGGTGCGGTCGAGAGAAATGTGTGCCTTGTGGGGACAGTTGCATAACGCCTTAAATATTAGCCACCGAGGACGCGCATAGCTTAACGCATGTCGGCACAAAGGGCAGAATTCAACCAAATAGCTGTTACGTCAAGCAGCTCAGTAAAGCTGCCAGTGATGCACTTAATGAAGCAGGTTCACCCACGGCTGGATGACAAGCTGGTGTAGATTTCCGAGGGTTCTGGTAGGGCCTTGTGAGAAAGTCACGCATGATTAGTTTAACCTCTGAGTCACCAAGAGTCTGTGATCTGCTACCACCTGACCTGTGGGTTCAGGGCACAAGCAGAGAATGAACACTATCACATTTCTGCGGTCACAACGAATACCAGGGGGATATTAGAGTATTGAATTATTTGTGACTCTGGCTCTTCTGCTGAGGGTCACAATGTGGTTCCAGTGAGACGGTGTTGATGTGTCGGAGGCAGCAGGAGAGCCCGCGTCCCGACTCTTATGAGCCCTCTTCCAGTCGAGGCCCCGCTTTGTTTGCTCATGCCAGCATATTTTTACACAAGAATCCCTGCTCTCGCATGATGATTACTGTAGAGCCAAAGGGTGTTCTGAGTTTTTCCAGGATTTTGAAAAACATGACAGCCCATGCACACGCCTGGCCAGGAGAAATGTTTTTTTTTGTTTTTTTTTTCCCTTTTTCTGCATGGTTATATTGTGCTGGAGTGTAATGCTCTTTCATATTTACACTTTCCCTCTCTGATCGTCTAGGTCCTGTTTGGCCCTTCTGCATTAAGAGAGAAGGGGGATGTTAAAGAAGAATGGGCCACCCTCCAGAACAGCCTTTTATACCAGGTTGATTAGCATGCTGGGTTGTTTAAACTGGCTCCTAGAGGGCTGACGTGAAATCGAATAATATCCTTTGACTTTAGAGACTATACCCATAGCTTCTCATTTATTTTTATGCAGAGTTAGGACAGAGCCTTGGCACCGCTCCACTGAGGAAGCTGAACCTCAGGAGGCCAAAACTGGGTAAGTCAAGACAAATCAATTAATAACAGCTCAATAAAAGCTCTTGGCGAGTTCTGGGCTGTGCTGAAGTGTGACAGCGCGACCTGGGCGCCCACTGTAATTACGTGGATAAATTGTGTGTGGCTGAAGCTATAATGGAATAATATCCCTTTCCTATTTCTATAAAAGGCCTCTATTAGGATGTGATTTGTCTTTGGGCCCCGTTTTTACAGTGTAAGGAACATTGGCAGAGCATTGTTTGTCATTGTTATAATTACGCTATTAAACAACTTTCCCCTCCTGGCAATTTTATGACTATATATTTGGGTCCAACTCGGTGTGCATGCTCATATTTTTCTGCTAACATTGGGCCATCGTGTAAAATCTAAAACTGTGCCCTAAGGCAGAAATATCATTATACCCATGGCAGTAACAACTGCTGTGGAAACACTTATCAATATACTACTTAAACCCCCATAAACACTGCTAGAGGGACGGCTAAAAATAGGCTAGAAGATTGAGAGTGTTTTGATTGTCCTCTGAACCAAAATTATCTCAGCTGTCATATCAAGTTAGAATAAACGCTAATATATCTCATCACGTTTGTGATCTCAACGGATGATATCTTTCGTTGTGGGCGGAAAAACCTGATATCATCGTCGTGGAGACTTACCCCGCTATAATTTTGTCATTACAACACTAATATGGTATTTAACTTGAGGACGCGACCTACTGTTTGGTCGTGTTTGAACAACACTCGGTTTATCAAGCACACCACTGTTGCCATGTTCACATTCGGTGACCACAACATAATCACTGGTTATATTAGACCCCCAGGATGACTGCGTGCATGGTGGCTGCCATGTTTGCGTGAGTCTCATGGTGGATATCTTGACATCAGGACAGCTTAGAGCTAAATACAATTTCAGACATCCTCTTTGTGGTCTGGCTGGATTTTTTTTTTTTTTCTTTTTTCTTTTTTGGAGCCCGGTTACATCTTTGTTGCTGCGCATTTTCCCTGTCACACAACGTCTTGGCATTAATTCACCTCTTAAGCATGAATTGTTCAGTCAACAAGTCAATATTTTTCCTCCGTGTGACCAAGAAAAATCTAAGAGTATTCAAATGTTTTCATTAAGAGTTTCCTCTGGGCATTTGCTTTGGAGACGGCTTGCATTTTTCGTGGTCGGGATACAAACAGTATCGACAATCTGTGTGACACGGAGCCGAATGCTGCTCCGTGAAAAAGAGGCACAGCGTCTTTTGGAAAAACCTCGGGAGACATGAGTTTGTCACATGCTTTTGCGCCCAGGTGGCTGTAGCCAGCAGTGACAATTGCGCGCCAAACCGTGGTATGGGATCTATATTCAGGTGGCAAGAACCAAGTGTCCATAGGCAACAATGCTCTTTGCATCCAGACACATGGAAGAAGGTTGTCCCAAACAGGTTTTGCTGGAGTTTATCTAACAAAAAGCCAATCAAAAGGCCTTTCTAATGTGATCGGTCTCGTCAAAGGCTCTATTTTATCCCCAGATCATTATCTTCACCTAAACATGGTTGAGTTTCCATAAATTTCTCACCTAAAGAGAACCCTTAAAATAAAATTGAAGGTATAATAAGACAATATAACAATATGTGTCTATGACTGATCTTCTGGGTGTAAGTCTGACCAATTACACAACACAAGCCATGAGGGAGATGAGGAGCAGAACTGGGTGTAAAAAAAAGTGCCCAGCTCTTGTGTGACTATTTTCACCTGGCTGCAAATAGTCACATACATTATGTTTTTTGATAGCGGAATGGCTTTATAGACGGAAGGAAATCTGTCAATTTTGCACTGACCGGAACATCTGGATGGGTGGCCATTAAAATTGCCACCTGATTTCATTGTCCCCAGAGGACGACCCCTCTTTGTGGATCTCCCGACTTCGCCTCCAACATCATCATCATCGTCGGGTGCATGTTTGTGATCTTGAGTTGAAATGCCTTGACAACTATTGCATGGATCAAAGTGTAAAAATCTGGCAACACCACACAAAAAAATAAACCAAGACAAGTCAAATGCTGAGAAAACACGAGATATCAAGGCAAAAATGACACGAGAGACGTTTGGGTTTTCCCAGCGTTTGACTGTTGTGCTGACTCGAATAATATTTACATGTTTAGACAAGAGTTCAAACATCTTGGATCATCTTGTTCACCTAACGCTGATATTCACATGAGGCTAATAACGACATTCTTCGCCCTAGGAAGATAGAACTCTTCCTCACTCTTTCTGGGGACTTGCCCCAAGTTGCACTTGAATCCCGGTTTCCCACATCAAAGGTAGCAGTCTTAATACCGAGCAATTCAACCCGCAGGAACTTGAACCTGTGGTTTATACTATACCTTAAATGACACCTTAAACGGTGCGCCTAATATATTTCTTGGATCTATAAATGGACAAAATGGTATGTAGTATGTCAGGCCAGTACTATTCCATCAGCACCACACAGCACGGCCTCCAAAATGAACCCTAAAACGAATTAACCTCGATCAGACCAGCAAAACAAACGAATGCACTTCTGAAGAGCACCGTAACACTCTGAACTGAGGTGGTTCAGATCGTCCGTGCCGAACATCACATCACATTACACGTTGCCCTCGTGAGCCCGTTAGCATGCTGGTATTAGCATAGAGTGTAAAGCGCCGCAGCCTAATAGGGCTGCTAACATGGCTGCTCACATGGCTGTGGACGTTACTGTCCTCCCGTGGTTTGTCGGGAGGCTCAGGCCTCCGCTACCACCTGACCTGCGGGCTGAGGGCCCGAGCAAAGACGTGTTTTTTCGATATCGCTCAAAAGCTTCGCAGCGCATGGAAATAAGCTCTCGAAGCAGAATGATGGATGACATTTACTCATTGATTTACATATTGCACTCCCTTGCAACAACTCATCATCTGGTTTCACACTCTCTTGTTTCAAACAACCAGCGCCGTATGAGGCTATTTGTCATAGAGAAACTCCACACAAGTTGTTGATTACTCTGCCAAGGCAAAAAGCTATCATAAAATCATATGTTTTCCATTGAATCACATAATAAACGATTCTGAGACCATTTCTAATGAACTCTGGAGTGGAAAAAGTATACTTTGCCCTTTTTCAGCAAATGGATATTTGTCCTTTCAGCACCATGGAGAGACAGTTTCTAAGAACTGGAGGCCATCACTTTGTTTTTATTTTCTGTTGTCATGTGTCTGTGTTTCTGTACATTCCTGTCTCAATAGCCAAGTCGCTCAGCTCAGAGATTTGTCAGTTCTTTATTTGAACAAGCTGCCTGTCAATGTGCCAAGCTGACGTATCTTTGTGCACTTGCAGAACCTGACATAATTCTCTCGTGGCAAAATGGAAAACACTCGCAGCTTACCGCCTGCCTCGTATTGTCTGATGGGAAGATTAAAGCCAATCCAAACAAAATTCACTCGTTTCGCCTGCGAAACCGGTTGATGGTGAGACCACCAGAGGGGGAACCAGCCCCCTCAACCGTGTCATCGCGTTATCATTGATCTCAGTGCCCCGTTCTTCTTCTCCGTCTCCTCCTCCCTGAGTTATTTTGCAGTCGCGTCTCATAGCTCACGGTTGCCTCTCATCCCTCAGATGACATAAGAAATTACTTCAGTGGAATAACACAGGACATCTGAGTCCACTGAGAAGTACTTTTGACAGCTTTTGTCCTCGACTTCAAATATAATTATCTTTAGTTGACTTCAGTACTCAGCAGCTCTTTGTTGTCTGTGTGCTGGTGTATTTATGGCTGCTTTCTCCTCACACCCAAAAGGTGGCTTTCTGCCACAGCCGTCCAGCCCCCTGCAGGGTATTCTTTGACAACAGGAACCGAGCGGCTTTGTTCACAGCACTTATCGCATTTATTGGAAGATAATTTCAAGAGTCTGCCGCCTGAGCACCATTGCTACTTTTGGAACACAGCTAAGGATTCACTGTGAAAGCAAAAAAAATGGCTATAGCATGATCACAACTGTGTCTCGGTTTACTGTTTCATCTGACTCCTCGTTAACGAAACGATAGCAAACAAGAGCCAACACGAAATAAATAAACCCCATTTGTATTCTCTATATTAGAAAAAAAAATACTGTTCCTCAGAGTAATGCTATTTTCAGTCGAAGCATATGGCTTAATGGCCATGAATTGAGTCTTTAGCCAAAAAGGTGTTGAAAATAGGAAATGAGTCATTGATTAAATGCGGTTCTTTTCGTAAAATAGATCCAGAATTTGGGGGGACAGTTGTGGCTACTTAAGATTTTCGCGAAAATGAAATGTTACCAAAACAAGATGTACAACACTCTTGTCTGGCTCTGTTGTGGTCGATGTGGAGTCTGAATATCTCCAAATGCTCTCCATATGTCTGGCAACTCCACTGACCCCACTTAATTCAACACGCGGGGGTAGAGAGTGCTCCGCGCCGGACCAACCTGCTGTGTCGTCGTTTTGCTTTGCGTGATTATCGCAGCACTTAAGTCGAAAGTGAAACCTAACAAGGAGAGAGAGAGATCTGCTACCGTGGCACCTCCGATCGCGAAGCATTCCCCCCGTGATGATGCAGCGAGCACTGCATGGCTGTATGGAAATCACCCCTGCTGCAAAAGCTCAGCCTGCGAGACGTAAGAGTTACTGTATGTGAAAGTGTGTATGTGTAACGTTACAGGCACATGTCATCATTGTTTATTTGTGTCTGCCTCGGCGCGACGGCGGTGTCACTTCTGTTTCCCGGATCCGTCCGTGAGGGAATGATTCATGTGGACGGCCCCCACGGATCGTGCTGGTGATTACTCAGAATAGCCCGGGCGTGCTGCACTCCACTCGGCGCGATGTGCACACATGCATGGAGGATTGCATGTGTGTCACCGTGAGTGCAAGAAATACCCATGTGTCTTCGTGCACATGTCTGCCTTCGTGTGCATGGAGTCTGGGATCTGGCGGGTTTCCCTCCACCCATGGTGGGCCTCTCTGAGCCAGATGGATGGGCTCAGCCAGTGTCAGAGAGGTGACAGCTGGCTGGCCTGGCCCCTCCTGGCCGAGGGGTCTGGATCCTGTCCTCTGACAGCTCTTGACAGCTCCTGATGGGTGACACTCCCCCCCACCCATGAGCTTGCATCATGGAAACTCCTGGTTTTGCTGAGAAATCAATGATGTCTCACAGCGTGCCTTAATGAAATGTAAATGATATGAGCCACACCCTGGTGAGATGACGCCTGAACTCAGAAGTGCTATGAAGGAAGTAGCCACCCTACTGATGATTGAATAATTAGGCCGTTCAATGGCTGCAAAACGCGCTTTGTACAGCAGGAGAGGAATAGCTGTGTCCCTCCGAACTGAAATAACACAACAGGTTGTGCCTCCTTTTTAAAAGTGCATTCACGCACCGCATCAAAAATGTAGGTGCTGAGAGACAAAATCTCTCACGGCGGCCATAAATTTGACTAAGCGAGCGCTACCTCTTTCACTTAATATAACACCCGACTCCGGCTCCTCGCTCCCCTTGTTCTGAGTCTTAAATGGCCTCAACATTACAGTGAACTCATTAGAGGGGCTAGAGGTCTAAGCTGCAGTAACCTGGGGATGTGTGCTGCTGGAGCTGGGGACTGTGTGCAGGGACTCTGTAACCGGGAGTCATTATTTTCAGCTTCCATGCGGCAAGCTTCAGCGGGCCGCGGATGGGGCCACGCCGAACCCTGCCTGCTGGGCTCCGTGTTAATGAGTCGGCTCTGCAGGGATGAGAGGAACACACACAGAGCAACTCAGGAGACGTCTGCCGGCCTCCCAAAGGTAATTCCATTAAATGAAAAGCAGACCGCATGCTAGTCATTGTTGCATCAAGGGGGTGAGGATGAATAGTGATGGGGTTGTATTTCAACAAACCTCTCCATGCTCTTATTACGGGGCTGAGATGAGGGGAGGCAGGGGTACCTTGTTCAGACACTCCCTGCTGACGCTCTTTCTTACCCAATTATCCCTGAAAAGGATGACTTGTACAACACTGGCTGCATCATGCGGCTTTGGAATGGATGTTTTATCCTATCAAGGCCGTTTCATTTTTCAGATTAAGAGTTACCCTGGCTTCCAAACAAGGACGCCAACATCAGTGAAGTACTCTACATCTGGGAGACATTAGGACACATGGAAGAGGGTCATTAAAGGCTCTTGCTAGCTCACCTGGCGCCTTAAGTAGGGCCATTAATATCGATCTGCTTAGAATGTGAGCAACCTCGGTTCACACACGTCCGACGGAAAAGACACCGAGTTCCTCGCCGTGCGCCGCCGTGTCAATTCCAGTCCTCGCTATCAAACTCGCCCAAGCTGTGACTCCGAGCTAATAGGCTTTCCAGATGTTCTCTCTTGCATTTCATTGAATCCAACACCTTTGCAGGCCGCTGTCCAGCCGTAAATCACTGGCCGCGTGCTGCATGAGGAGAATGAGGGGATGTGGCTTGACACATAAGTCACATGCTTGATTCATGAGCTCACTGCGAATATCTTGAGGACACAAGTGAAACAATTAGCTGTTACCTTAACCCCAAGGCCACAAAGTCTCTTAAAGGGGTTTCGTATCCCCTTTATAAGCTCTGAAGCCCCAGCTCAAAGCCGTTGGGACAGCAGGGCTTTATAAGAATGATTTGGTTTTATGTGGTATTTTTGGATGACAGTCCACCGCGAGTCACTGTGCAGTGTTACAAACAGTTCACAGCTTTATTTGGTTCCGCGGGTGAGACGCGGTTCCAGCTGAGATTAGCCGAGTTGAACAGATGTCTGAAATGTTCTGCTCTCATCCGTCTAATGTAAATGACCAAGGTTGTCGTGGATCTCTGCGCTACATCAGCCCGTGTTTTCCTTCCGATAGCCGAGCCAGAATCACGTCCTGGTGAGAATTGCATCTAAATCAATATTCCACTTCCATCCGTGAACTTGCATAAACAGCGATCTTTTGCACCCAATTAAATCACCCGAGGTGTAAGTTGCTGAGCCTCCTAAGCTATGCTGAGTAATTGTAACCTTGAAGTTTTATTGCGTAGACCCCGTATTCACCCGATATAATATAAAAAAAAAAATTAATTTACAGAGCAAAATCCCACAATTTCAAGATGGTTATATTTCACTAACATCAGCCCTCCAAATGCCTCTCGGTTGCTCAGGCCGTTGGGAAATCTTGCCATTTTAAATCTCTCTGTTTCCTGAAAGGATGTCGCCTCTATTCCATTTTATATACGGCCATTGGCAGGTCTGAGGTCTTTTCATGTGCAATCCATCTGCTCTCTGGCTTATGTGGAGGAAATGAGTGGATCCATACTCCGTACCTACACTGGCAAGGTGAGCCGACACGGTGACGCGGAGGAACAATCTGGTGTTTATCTTTCCGATGATATCTGAGTGGAATAATCTCACCGGGTTATTTATTTATGTATGTACGTGCCTCTGTGTGTGTGTGTGTGTGTGCTTTTTGAAAGCGGTTTTTCTGTTACGACTCACAGGATGTTTTCATTGGCGTCCTCAGCGAGCCCTCGTCATCATTAGATGCTCTACAGTGCTTCTCCTTTTGATTGTTCAGCAAAAGTTGCGTCCCCTCGACGCCGAACTTTATGTCAAATCAACGATCTGACCACGTGCAAGCAATAGGCCCCTTCGTGGAAAAAAAAAAAAAAGGCATGTTTCCTCAGGCGCCCCTTTTTTTTATTTTAGTTTACCTTGAAAGCTAGCGGCTGATAAAAGTCAAGTTTCCGTTTGTTTTTCCGGCGGCTGACTCAGTAGCGCCGCTCGCGTGCAGCCCAAAATGTAAATGCGAAACGCCTCCAGCGACTCCGTCCAATTTAACGTCTGTGCTTTGCCTAAATCCTGATAAAGCTCAGACGGCGGTCCGGCCCCCCGCGCACAGCCGCCTGATTAAAACCGTTGACAAGTGTGTGATTTGTCAAAGTTTGACAGCCAGAATCCCGGTGTTGCGTTTCATCTCTTTTCATCGGCTCCTCGAAAGGCCCACCTTTATTCACTTACACAACAAAGCCGGGGTGCAGCGTCGTCTGCCCGGGACCGCTGCAGAGACCTTTAATCCACACTTCTGTTTCATCCAGACACCGTTGCATCTCAGGTGTCCTCCGTGGCTCATCACGCTGCGGCTGCACTTTTAACCCGTTTTAGCATCCCCGTGTCGGCTCCCTATTCATTTGGCTTCCTATTCATTTTAGATCAGCCTTTAACGTGTGTCTGATGTCTGCGTGGCTCAGGGTCTTTCACCACAGTCGGAAAGAGGTCAGCAATCTGCAAAGCCTCCTCTCCCTCCCCTGCTGGCGCGCTCGACAGTCTGACTCCGTTCAATCGTCAGATCCAACCTTAAAGCGCTCCATTTTTTTTTTTTTTACCTTAACCTTCAATTAGTTGCTTATTATCTAATTACTTTTGCTCCCTTTTGTGCCTGTTAGCATTATTATTCCAGTGGGCTGATCCCGATCTCATTGAAAGCTCAGTAATTAAGTTCACATCTGTCCAAGCTATGAGAACCAACTCTGATAACTGCTGCAGCCTCGCCGCTCACTGTTTTCTCTCAGGCTTCTCTGTGCTGGACCGTCAGCCGTCCTCAGACCTCAGCGTTTTTTGCTGCCATTTCCAGATGTTTTGGATGTGGGTCTTCATCCTCCAGATCACCCCGCCCACCTCTTATCTTCTCCTCTGTGTGAATGATGTCCTTGTCTCCCTTCTGCATGTGTGTGTGTGTGTGTGTGAACGGATTTGCCTCCCGAGTGTGTGAAGTTACTCTTCTCTCCAGGTCGTCCAGGTCTCGTCAGTTCAGCCGCTCATCCTCCCAGTCACCCTTTTCTTATCTGACCAAGATTTCGGTCATGCTGTGTTTCCATACAGTAATTTTGGACCCACAACTCCACGCCCATGAGGCATTTCTTATGAGTGGAATTTTGTGTAACAATGTACTTTTAATTCTTTATGGCTAATTCAAAATCATTGAGGGTTATAACTTTGGTCATTACAATAAATAACTCAATGCAAAAGCAATCCAATATGTCAACAAAAAGTACAGACTCTTGTTTTTTCTCCCATAAAAAAAGTGACTTCTACTAATTAAAACAGTTTGATAGGGGAAATTGTGATATGGGAACCTAACCGATGTTATTAGATCAAATGCGATCAGCATTACGGTTGTCTTTTTTTGTGAAAAATAAGTCTTGCAAAGCGATTTTTTTTAAATCAATTTATGAAGGACTCAGACATGTCAGCCAAATTCCATATGGCCTGATTTATTTCACTGCAGAGAAGGAATTAGCTTGGTCCAATATATTTCAAATGGCAGTTAATTGCCTGAATGTTTCGCAATGGCTAAATAATTACCATAAACATAGTATATATATATATATACAGTATAGTGTATGTGTATATATCAATAAACTATACAGCTTGACAGCTCCTCAAAAGCTCCCCCTGGTGGCTGGCAGCAATGTAGTTTAGAAAAGCCCTGTGAGTGTACATGCAGGCCTAACGAGAATGTCAATGTAAAACTTGATGTTGTTTTTTTTTCTTCTTTTTTTCCCCCCCAAAGATGGTTTACATCATTTCAGGCAGTTTTTAATCATTATTTAAGTTTTGACATAATGACTGACGGCAGCTCTGAGTGGAATCACAGAGGCACTTACAGGCTTCTGCTCAGGAGCTGCACAAAATATAGTTGAGGGGACACTGTTGTCTGTTTCAAATACTTAAAGATGTGCCAAGTTTAACTGATAAGGCCTCCTGACAGCCAGCAGCCTGGCACGGTCGCCTCCAGAGTGCCGCCTCCTCTAAACCAACAACTACAAGCCCAGAGCAGCTGCACTGACTATCATCCTATTATTTATTCGACACAAATTACTTGCACATGTTCAGCGCTGCTCTGCCCTTAAGGTTAACGCTCTCCTCCAAGCCCAATGAGGGATGGAGAGAGGACAGTTGGCAGAGTAATAGATCTACTCTCAGCATTAACCACCGCAGCGTTGTCTCCCCTTTCCCATCCACATCTCCCGCTAATGTCCAGACGCCGGGCGAAATGAGTTCCAGAAAAATGTTCATGCGCGATGTTCTGCTGATTCCTGGCCTGCCTGCGACCGCGCCTTCAAGCTCATGCTGAAGCCAAACCAGCGGTAACTCGGGGGAGCGACTTCGCATGGCAAGCGATCGCGGTCGGCGTCATTTGTCGGCGTGGAGCTGCGCCGGTGTGAGGGGAGGTGTCGAAGAAGAAGGCGATAGATCGCGTTGTTTCTATATCAAAGGAGGGGTTCGGGTTTCAAGGTCAATGTTCATCGTGCGACGTGTGCTGAAGCATGACTGATAAATGGGGACGCTAATTGGAGGAAGTGGTCCTGCCACGCCACGATGCGGCTCAGGCCCGTTGGTCCAGATGTCTTATCACAGAGCGGGGGCCCGCAGCCCGGATCTGTCCGGATGCTCTGTGGTTGGTGCAGACGCTGGACAGGCTGACACGGCGCCCTACACGGCGCCCTCCGTGTGAGGAGACCAGGCCTGAAACGGCCGTCCACATTCATCACGGGCCTTGTAAATGTCAGCGCGGGAACGGTTCCAGACAGGACATGCGAACGGAGGTGAATCTAAACAAAAAATAGGTCATAACCTGGATTCCATTACGTACTGTAACATCCTGCCCGGGCCTCCATCCGGCGACTTGGCTGCGCCGTTGCGCCCACGCGTGTACGGCTTTGGCTTAAGTCGAAGATCTATTTGTAACAGCATATTAATACACTGTATTCAGGTCATTTGTAGCTAATAAATCACATTAACTTTGGTTTTTGTACCAGTTCAAGGTAGCAGCGTTAATGACACCATGAACAATAGCACATGCTCGGAGCCAGCAATAACAAAACACTTTTATTTCACTTCCGAGTTGCGTTCCAGGAAAAAAAAATGTTTTTTATGACATTTCAGGTCACTGGCACAGTTTGTTAGTGAACTTTTCATATATACTAAAAAAAAAAACCCTGTATATCGATAGCGAAAAAGCCGCTCAGGAAAACAACCGCAACACGTTTTTCGCTTAATTTAAAGCCCCGTGTTGCTCTGCGGGGAACGGTATATCCACGTGTTCCGTTCCTTGACATTCTCCCTTTCTTTTTTAACAAGCTCGCAGAGACACATAAAGCCGTCTTCGTTTGTGCGGAGAACAAGGCTGATGCAACTCTTTTGAGCAGATTCTCGGAGGACCTGCGCCACGTCAAATGCAATATGCGGCTGGAAGAAAAATAAATCAAAAAGTAATCTTCGTATTAAGTGCAGTGGCTTAAAAGTGATTTTAACACAGCTGACATCAAATGAACCAACTATCCAACAAATGGATACTAATTCATATTTCATTATATCAAATGTCACTGAAATCTGGACGGTTCTTTTGTTCTTTTGCTCATTTCCTCATCGCAACGTGATTCATGACCGCTGTGCTGCCTCAGATGTAATGATTAAGATAAACACTTTGATGGCTCGCTTTTGTTTTTGAAATATGGATCTGTTATGAATGGCCGCCTGACAAACAAACACATGACTGGCTTCTGCCCAGATGGCCTGAGTGGCTCATGAAGCTCAGACTGAAACAATGCCTGAGCAATTATGAAAGGGAATTGCAAATACTCTGCAGGTCACGCGCGCTCGCCATACCCATCGGTTGGAGACTGCCGCTTTAAAAGAGGGTTGACGGAATATTCTCATCCCAGGATTTGACATGGAATTATTTGAACCTCTGCCGGGGCATAAATCCTCCCCGTCCTAATCCTCCGATAACTCGTAAACAGCCCCCGCCGCCTGAGTGACATACCTCGTACATGCTGAAGCGTTTTGCATTTTCTTGTCTTAAGAATGTCATGCTTTTAAAATCTGTTTGCGTATAATTCCAAAACATTAATGGATTGTGGACTGTTGTCATGCTGTTCCTCTCTAACACACACTCAAAAAACACACACACACACACACACACACAAAAAAAAGGAAAACAAAAAACACACAAGCAAACAAACAAGCTTTGTGCCTGCTGCCTGGTATCCAGACTGTTCCAGACCAAATCATTGCATGTATTTGAGTCAGAGGGAGCTTTGTACTGCATGATGTCTGGAACTAGACCCTCTTAACTCTGTGCAAAGGGGACAAAAAAAAATAATTCTTTTCTACTGCACGTTTGATATCAGCTCATGCTAGGATAACTTAATGCCTCACAGCAGCGCAAAGGTCAAGCCTGTCCCGGGATTTCTGAAGCGGACGTTGAGATCACCCACGAGTCAAAACCCAGCGCGATCAACTCAAACGATGCGCTTCGTTTACGAGTAGTAGATTTTATTAACTGAGGTTAAAAAAAAAGAAAAAATTAAATTCGCCTTTGTGGAATTTCAAACCCTCATCAGCGGAGAACACGTCGTCTGCGAATGACGGAAGCACAATTTTTTCGCCCCGGGCCCTTTTGCAGCAGTCCACGGCTCGGATCCGATGCGTCGTATGGTTCCTCCTCAGTATTTTGTACAGGCGTCATAGCCCCGGCCCCTCTGCCCTCATAAACACATCCAGAAGGGAATGATTATTTCTCAAGATGTGGAGATTGAGGACTTGCCAGTTCATGCCTTTCTTAAGTGTTTTGGCATGACAGCCTGTTCCGTCTCACAATGCTTTTGTTCCTCGCGTTAGAAGAATGCCAACCGCCCTGCGAGCCATGTGTGTGTCTGTCACCTTGAGCGCAGGAACCGAGGGCAACAGGGCTGCAGGGTTTTTTTTTTGGTTTTTTTTTGTGTGTGTGTTTGTGTGTCCTCCTAATGAAATGCGCCGTATCAAGTGTCCCCCAAATTAGTAACAGTATTGCAGGTCATAAAACATGGCATCTCCTTTAATCCACACTGACATGACCATGCCCGCATTCTCTCGTGTTGCAACATAAGGAATGCATTTTCATCTAATACAGGGCTTTTTAGCCATGTTCGTGCATTTTTGAGGAGACCAATTTGTCCCCAGATCGTGAAATTTGAAGATGTAATAAATCAGGGCATGCTGTTGGGATATTATAAGTGGTTGAAGTGTGGGCTTTGGAACGGGATGAAATAAGAAAGTTTTATTTTCTTCTGTTTTTTTTTTTTTTTTTTTTTTGGGTGGACCCTGTGAAAAAATACCAAGAAATATGCCATTAAAAAGGCGCAGATAAGCTGTGCCGAGTTCATTTTGAAAGATTAACTATGTGTGACTGCATCTTCTACCCTCAGATCTTAATTTATTTCTAAACTATGACCACCCCAATGCCTCCTCCACACACAAAAAATCATAAGTTTTCGAAATGTATTACTTGTGATTGTTTCTCAATCCACATCTCTGATTCAGTTATTCCAGTAAAAGAAAAAAAAAAAAAAAGAACAATATAAACAAACTCCGCCTGCTGAAATCATTTTGATCCTGATCCGCTATTAAAGACAACCGGGAGTTTACACTGAGCAGCGACGCCCCCTGCTGGTGGTCTTGGCGCGCTGCTGCGTTTGATTCCACTGACGCGGCGACGGGGAGAGACCCAGCGCTATTGTGAGATTATTGAGGAGAAAACTGATTAGACGGAGAGGAATGTAAACATGTTTTGACATGAGGTGAAAAGACTCGCAAAAATGCGGCTGCTAGCAGCTAACATGTACACGCTGACTGCGTAACAAGCAGCAGGGTAAGATAAAGGTCGTGCTTCTGCTTCTTCTTCTTTTTCTTTTTTTTTTTTGCCTCATCCACCAAGAATTCTGTGCTAGCTTCCTGGGCCGCGACGTGTTTTTCGCAGCTCGTGCTGAGACCCGATCCGCTCGGCTCAAGTTACATGCGTTGGGTGAGCGTGGGGGAAGCAGAGGTGTCGCTGCGCCCGTTACAGGTCAGCGTCCCATTAAAACTGTTACTTTACGGTAGAATCGTTGCTTGTAAAAAATTTTTTGCTTCGAGTGGATCTGTGGTGACCGTCCCAAACGCTGCCCGGGCAGGAACCACCCTGTTTATACAAAGCAAGGTGAAAAATGTACAGTATGTGAAATCCCTCATCAGCGCTTGATTTAAGTAGCCTTCGAATTGTTTCGCACGCTTCATTGTCCGCCGTGATCTCCACCGGCGCCTGCGATCGCGCTCTCTGGAGTTAACAAGAGAATTTGAATAATAAAATCATCACCGCTCCTCAAAGGCCATCTCGTGTCTGAATACCTGTCATTTTAATTATATTGTGAAGACACCGCTGGCGTCTTTCCCAGAATTGTACATATAGAATCAGTCACACAAGATCAGGCTTGGCAAATGTTTGTTTTCTCAATACAGAATGGGAGCCTGGGGATATTATGCTTCATTCCACTTTGTCTCTCACTTCAAAAGCACTGCTGGGGAATCAAATGAAACATTTCACTGTGTGAGTCAGTGCACTTGAAATATAGACAGCTATTAGAAGCGTAAAGGAGTTTAATTATACGGCATATTACTCTGTACATTATTTTATCTTTTTTTTTTTTTTTTTTATTCCTTGTGCAGCATTCTTTCGAAATGGAAACTACGGAGCAGCCGCAATGACACAAGCAAGAAAAACATTTGTGCTCATTCTACATCGGGATCGCTCTCCCCCACGGCGGAGCGTTACCCTTTGTGTCAACACTAAAGAGGAATTTGCTGGCTTCATACCTTCAGCCACCATAAATTAAAAAAAAATGTGCCGAAAAAAATGCCCAAAAGTCGGATGACAGAAATCGGAGCTGTGTATTTAGCAACATGCCGTTTGACTCTCTGGCTATCTATAACGGCGCTTTTATTATTGTGCTGTTTCCAGTGCTCCTCAAACAAACTCTCACACTTTCCTAATTAAATCCAGCGTTGAATACGTCTTTGTGGAAAGAAAGGAGATATCCTGTGCAGCGAACGCCACTGCAGACAATTCACGGCCCTTTGTTTTCCCAAAGAGGTTCTGCGCTCTCTCCAACCCAGATTGTGTCTGTGTTTGTTGGCTTATGAATGGATTAATTTATTTCCAATAGCCTTCCTCCTCACCCCACCCGCACACCCCCCCCCCCCCTTCCCTTCTGCATCTCGCCAGGCTTTGGCGATATTATTACAGTGCTGTAATCTGACAGTCAAGCGCAGAGCCAGATCATGCGAGCAATTAAAATACTGATCCAGGATTCCATACATGAGATTGTGGTATGATTTTATGACACTAATGAGGCGTCCCTCTCGCTATAATGTTGGGAGCTGCATGTCTCCTTTGAAAGGGCTGCATTCTTGCAGCTCTCACCACCTCTAATGATTCGTGCCTTCCAGATGGTTGTTTTTTTTTGTTGTTTTTTTGAGAGCAGAGATGAACTTCGGAAGTGGGCGCGCACTCATTTCTGACTGCGCTCGGGATGAACAATCAAACGCACCTGTGCAGCCTCTTGTTGGGTAACCTGGAGTGCACATTAACATGGGAATCTCTGTGTTTTCAGGGCAGTTAGGGGAGAAGTTGGAAACATACGGGAATGTAGCAATTGTTTTGTAGCGAAGTTGGAGAGAAGAAGAGTAATTTTTTTTTGTTGCCCTTCACGAAACACTCTCATGCTGTGAACAATTTCAAAGTTGCCGTATTCTGCTCGTCAACACAGGAGGGTTGGTGGCAGTAACAAAGAAGAGGGTTACAAATTACTGACAATTTTTTTTTCAGGTTTTGTTAAAAAAAAATGAATGCAGGTTACATTTTATATATTATATATTATATATCCTCATTTCTATTCTAAGAAATGTGCTGAAAAAATGCAGAGTCAAAGGTATTTTCAGGAAGGTAAGGCAGTAGCCTATTTTACTGTTTATGTTGTTGAGGTGTCCAACACCAAAATGTAGGTATAGGTCATGGTGGTAGCAAAAAAATCAAATAAAAATGAACATGAGCGCACAAGTGGCTGCGATTATTTCACTTGTTTTCTTTGAAAGAAACTGGTCCTTCAATGACCTCATCAGAATGTAGGGTCACCTTCGCCTCATTTCATGTTGCACTTACAACATGGTACAACCTCTGACCCCAGAGGCCTGAGGTGGCCCATGTTTACGTGGTTGCCAGGGTGATGTCCATTGTTGCTGTTACAGACTACAGTAAGTGCAGGGCCCTTTTGTACGATGTGCTTCAAATAAACCACAGATGTCCATCAAACGGCCGAGACAGATGTGGAAGATGATGGCAAGTTCTGTCACGCTGTGTGACTGTCATGAACCTCCAGCTTTGCTCCTCAGTTTGATCACTTTACCATGTAGAAGAGGCAACGTTTGTTAGACAGCACCCGCAGCATGAGGTCCACATCTTGTTCGTCAACGTATTTATGGACGTATACTGTGCAGCTATACTGTTAATAGATTTAAAAAAAATTGCTTTATGTTGCAAACTGTAATCTGCAGCATCAGTTACATTTATTGTCCAAATTCATAGCTTTAAAAGCCCCATTAAAATTGCATCGCCGAGCAACAGCAGCGTCTGTGGGCGCGGGTGGCAGCTACAGGACGCTGGTCCATTAAATCCCTTTGTGAAGGCGATAAGTAAAAAACTGAGTTTGACGCCAGAGATAAGCAGAGCCATGTTTTAACGTGAGGTGAAGAGACCTTTGGCTCGCCTGTGAATCCTTCATGCTTCTGCTCGATCTCATTTAACTCTCTCTGTGATCGTCATGACCCGGACCTACAGCAGCTGAAATTCAGCTCGCGCTTACGTTTCCTGAATGACTAGCAGGAGGAAAGGATCTCCCCTCTCTCGTTTTCCCCTCCTCGCACCTCCATCAACCGCCTCTTTGGTCTTTTTGATTCTTCCACGATACCCATATTGATCATTTCAAGCTAGCTTGTACTGTAATGCCGTGAAGTCTTCCAGGAGATCCGCTCAGCTCCAGTTTTATGGAGCAAAAACAGGCATTTGGAGCGCTGAGTGGGAACGAGGGAGCTGTCATTCTCACTATTACAAGTCTACGTCCTGTCAGGATGATTCCACCGCTCTTATTTTCAGCAATAATAGTTTCTTATTGGGGCTTTAAGCAGCTGTTAGTGCCGTCGATGCCCTCTGCGAATACAGGCGGAGTTCATTAAAACCACTTGACATGATATTAAAAGGCATTCCTTGTATATTATCATCGAGCGTGAAAATTGTTTCATGAGTGAAAAACCGCAGACTAATTCATGCATGACACTGCTTTCCCACCCATGGTTCATGGTCATTTTTTTATTGGTGTCCACGCCGGCCGTGTTGCCGTGACAGGCCTGCCGTGATTGACACCTTTCAAGTGGGATTTTCAGGGGCTTGAGAGAACATAAGCGCGTTCGAGCGGAGCCAAAAGCAACACCTGTAACATGAGTTGCATGTTTTTTGTTTTTTTTTGTTTTTTTTTCAAAAGAAGTGGTTATTTCCTATGTGTTCTGCAGGACAATGAAATGTAAAATGCGAAGGGAAAATAGTTATGCTCCCCCATGTCTTGATTCTGTCATTCACGTCTTTGCTGTATTTTTCTTTCCTCTTTTTAAAAAAAAAAAAAAAAAAAGTTAAAAAAAAAGGGGTGAGATGGTGGGAAATTCAGCCCATGCATGTAAGCGTGTTTTCAGCGGCCAAATACCCTTCCTGAGGTAGAGCCCGGTGGAAGCAGGAATGCAAGCGTGGTAGCTGTGAGAGTGTACTTACTGTAATGAGAAGCAGACAAGAGGAACTCGACTCTGCTGCCATTGTTGTCCACAGGTTTGCTTTGGATTCCTGTCTCAGCCCTGCAGGCTACAGACCCATGAATATTTAAATAGGAAAGGGCCTACCTCTAAACATCAATCAAAACCCCATCTATTCAATTACTGGCCTCAGATCAGAGACACACAACCAACAGCAGCTTCTGATGAGACGAAATGCCGCCCGTGGCATTTGCCCGGGAATATTCCAACCATGTGGACAGCGGGTCAATTAGAAGCAGCCCCCTCGATGGATGGCAGACCTTCAAGATGGTAAAGTCACTGGATATTTATTCAGTGACGCTGCATTTGGAGGAAATTCATAAGAGGCTTTAGTACGCTGAGAGGAGATGAGAATCCAGCAGAGTAATCACAGCAAAGAAATATAATCCCCCTGTCTTGTGCAAAAAAAAAAAAAAAAAAGAAGACCCTATAAGATTTTTCACCTAAAATTTTCTCATAAAGCACGTTGGGTAGGCTCGAATTCAAAGGCACGCTCTTCCTTCTGCGCACATTTCATCCTTGATAAATGCCAGAGGCAAACACTTTCCTCTTTTATATGAAAACAGCAACAAGAAGGCAAGAGGAAGAGTGCGGTGTGGAGGGGGTGGGTGGAGAGGCGGCGGCGGCGGGGGTCGAGGGGCCGGTGGAGACACAAAAATGTGGAAAAATGTGATTGATGGGAAAGAAAAACAACAGCTTTGGACACCTGTTCAATGACATTTTTTCGCCTTTTTTTATTTTTTATTTTTTTTTCCCCGTGAGGAAAGAAAGATGACTCACGCTCACACACACACAAACACACACACACACACACGCACGCACACGCACACACGCTGGCGGGGATCAGTAGATTGGAGGTGTGTCATTTTGCAGACCCGGCGGCTGTGTCCACGAGTGATCCCGCCGCACAACAGCCCCGCTCCGTCTTTCTCAAACCACAACAACAACGCGGCCCGTCCCGCAGAGAGGCTGCGCTCCACACAAATCTATCCTCCTAACGAGAGCCAGATACATCAGCCAGAGCGCTGTTCTTGGCAGCCAGCGCTGGTCGTCTATCAAAGGCAGAACATGCGGCGGGGGGCCAGGAGACAACCGGAGGGATTGTGCTCCGGCCACCGCAGCGGTTAGTTAATGCGATGCTTGTTTTTTGATACTGTTATTGTCATCATTATCTAGGTATCAAGCGAGGCAGCGCCATAGATTGGAGGGACGCGGCGAGCGGGGACGACGCCGTGGCAGAGCTTCGAGTCTGCTCGCCCTTTTGGCGGGGTTCTTTTATGGGATGATGAAAAAACAAAAAAAAAAAAACGCGGCGTCTTGTCAGGCCGTCCACCGCCTCGCGTCGCCGCGCCGGCCTCGGTGTCAGCGTTCCACCTCCTGAGCGGCTGCTAGCTGTGCGCCCTTGTTCACTGTGATCCGCCAGCCTTCCGGTGTTCGGCCCCTCGGTGGTGGAACAGGCAGCCAGACTCGGTGCGGTCAGCAGAATCCATTTCTGTCTTCAGAAAACTGCTTGCTGGGCCGTTCCCGGAGAGCTCGCCCACCTATGCTCTCTTGCCTTTGGGTGGCGTTCGCTTTCGATCAGATTTTGCAACCCTATGTTACCTTTCTCAGCAAACCCCCCCGCCCCCGACCTCCCGCCGCCCCCGTGACAACAAAAAAACATTACATCAGTTTTGAAACATAAGTCCAAACTTCTCAATTTCAACATCGCTGATTAAAAATTATTGTGTCAATAAAGTTTTTCGATGCCTCACATAAAGTTTCGGCGTCCGTGGAGGGTTCCACTTCTTCAGTGTTGGCTGCCGTCATGGTAACGCTAGCTGCAGCTGCTGCGGGGGACTTTCAGGCTTTCAAACATAAGATGCTTAGATTTTTAGATGGGGTGTTTTCACAAGTTGGAGTTGCTGCCCCGGCCAGCTTTGCGTTTAATATTTCCAATACTGCAGTGAGTGCTGTCAGTGCTGCGTTGAAAGGAGCGAGCAAACTTTGCCCAGTCAGGCTGCATCTACTGTCTATTAAACAAACTATTGCCGTAGCACACGGTTCGCCCTCAAGTATACAGCCGGCAATGATAGGAACCACTCTAATATTTCCAAACCAGTAGCCAGATTAAAGTTACTCATCCAAGTCACTGTGCGTTACTCTTATTTTTGCTATTAAATACCCATTAAATATGTCATTGAATTAGGCTTTCATTTGGGCCGACAAAGTTGCTTGAAAACAGCCCTTCGAGTGGCACTGGAAGCAAATTCAAATCTTAAGCCTGGCATTTAAATAAACAATAAATAAGATCCTAAAATAAGATCAAATTAGGGTTAGGACGTACCCGTCCTGTGGCTCTCATGCTTGTATCGCTTAGCACAGGGACGGCACAGCGCGTGGCCAACGCCGCTGTCGCCTGCTGCACCAACCGCCTCGCAGACGTCGTCCCAAACATTTAGCATCTGTGTTTCTTTTAACTCTGTATTCTGGCCGTAATCTTTCCCTCGCTACTTCTTCCATCTTCGCCGCTTTTTTTTTTTTTTTTTGATTCTGGTTTGTTGTGTTTGTGAGGTCAGGTCGCAGGTTGCGTTAATTAACATGCATTTACCCAACCTCCAACAGTGTTGTATATCCATCGTATTT
>CAAKHG010020913.1:3540-29102 GCA_901007715.1 Dactylopterus volitans
GTGGGTGGAGTGTTTGAGTCCGTAAAAAACTTTTGGAGTTTCAGGGGTAAACAGCGTCGCAGTCAAATGCAATGCAAATGAAGTAAATAGAGACTTCTTCAAAGTAAAAAAAAAAAAAAAAACAACCTACAAAACCTAAAAAAAAAACAGGAAACCCAAGTGTCCTTAAGCCCCGACATTTAACTCGAAACGGCATCATTTATAAAAAGGTGCGTTCACATTCGCATACACACACACACGCGCGCACACACACTGCACGTGAACGTGGCCCTGGGCCAGCAGGATAACAGCGACAATTTGGCAAAAAAAAAAAAACGTGGATTAGATTTGGCCGCCACACTGTTTACCCCTAAACTCCAAAAGTGTTTTGTGGACTCAAACTCCATCGGCATGGCGGCGAGTAGATAATGAGTGAGTTTTCATTTTGTTGGGTGAACTATCCTTTCGAGTCAAGCTGTGATGAAACAACAATTATCAGGGGTGGCTCTTTGGTGGGCTTCTAAAAATGCTTCAGCTCCCCGGTCTAATACAAAAATAATATGCTACAATGAAGAGCTGCGGCTGGCCGGAGTTTTATAGGAGTGAGACTGCGATGTGTGAGTACAGCTCCTGGCAGCTTCCTGCAAAGCCTCGCAAAGGTGCCGATGGCCACAGCGACCGCTGATGCCTTCTTTTTCGCTGATAAATGTCCATGTGCCAACTTCCTCTTTTAGAGATTATCAGCTAATGTTAGCTCGCTCAGCCGGGCCGCTCACACACTTCCCAGGCAGGAGTCGCAATGTTGATCATCCTGATGGGAACCTCGCCTTGCGGCGTCCTCGCGGTGCAAGTGCAGGACGTGAACTGGAGCACCGGAAACAAACCCACGGCGATCGCATATGGATATCCAGTTGCTGTTTTTTTTTCTTTTCGACAAAACAGCCCGGTTCAGGTGAGAAGGCTCAAGGTGACACTGCTGACTGCACCGCCCACGGAAGCCCAATATTCAGTTAGAAGGATGTAATGAGGAAGGAGACAGACAGTGTAAAAGCACAGTGTAAAAACAACGGCTGTTTAACTATTCACAGCAGAATTTTACATGGATTCACGTAGGAAAAAAAAATCAATCGTCCAGAAAATGTTGTCGAGCCAAGATGAAATTCACAGGACGGAAAGGAAGGAAAGGTGGAGATGACAAATCACTGCGCCGCGTCAGCAATCCAGGCCCGATACAGATCATTCACTTTCATACTGGGCTATGGAGATTTCAGGGCACCAATCACAGTCGGCCGCACAGAACCTCTGTTCAAGGCTTGTTTTTGACAGTAGCCAATATGCCATTGATTCCGGATCTGAGGGAAACGTCTCCAAGATCATTTCGTCATTTTGCTTAAAAAATACGCTTGCTTCCGTTTATTTCTTTCTTCTCCGCTTTTATTATTTTTTTTAAGGATAGGGTGGAAAGGGGTGGGGAAGAGGCGGGAGGTCTTTCTACCTGCTGCCATCAAAAAACAAAACACAAAAAACAAAACATAAACACTCCATGCATCTTTCATTGTGAATAACTAGGTAGACGTAAGCTGCCCGCGCGTGTGTGTGTGTGTGTTTTTACGGTTTCAATTACCTCCCCACCCACATCCTGACAAACTGACGTGGCAGTGATGCATGGCTATGAAATGCGCTGTAACGCGCCGTCAGCGAGGCGTCGTCCTCCTATGACAGATTGCTGTTTGACTCAGAATCAGACGTTGATGGAAGGCGCCGGACTGCGCTAATGAAGGCCGGCTAATGAAAGCTAATGAGGAAACGTGACGACGCACACACACACCGCTTAGACACGGTAAAAAATATATATTAAAAAAAAAAAGAAATGATGCGTATGAACGTTCAAATATAGAAAGTGTAACACAACGGCTACGTAGATAATGACAGGAGGCGTCAGAGAGAGACCGAGGAATTGGACATGAAAACACCGTTCAGAGACGGCGAGCAGCCATAATCCATAATCACAGCACTCTAACCGAGCCTGATCCTTCGTGACAGCTGTGCCGGTCCTGAGACAACAGTGGGTGGCTGCGGTGTGCCGCAGGTATAATGACCCCAGTTCATCTGCAGCGCAGGATTCCATGTCTCGCGGCGTGACGGGATCGATGGCGTTGCTGCCACCAAGCTTCTCCTCGCACCTCGAGTTCAAACCTCCCACCGCCAGTTCACCGCATCCTCACCTTGCCGCCTTCACTTTCCTGCCATCGTTTTTTTTTTTTTTTTTTTTCCTTTCCTTAGGTGATGAACCGCCAAAGAAAGAAAGAAAAAAAAAAAGAACAACCGAGGCGACTGTTCTTTACCTCGGCCGTGAGCGCCGCTTAAAATAGCTGCTTTCATCTCAGCGAAGGTTTGAGGTGGCGTGTGGGACATTGTCTCCGTCCTCTGAGCCGAGACGCTGGAGTGCTTTCAAGTTGCTGTGCAGGAGTTGAAATCGCAGTGTCATCATGCTCCACTCTCCGAGCGATGGCTCGCCGTGGGTCTGGCGGTGCCTGTGACTAAAAGCTGCAGCAGCATCAGCAGCATCAGCAGCGGCCGCAGCGGAGGAAGCCACATCCTGGAGGCCAGAGGAGGTTCTTTGATGCCGGAGGCGGCACTTTGCCCCAGCCCCACTCCCCTCCGCTCCCAGCAATTTTCCCCTTCCCCCCCTTCCGCACGGCTCGCCTTTCGCTTTGCAACCAGCGCGCTGACAGACAGCCGTCTGGTGGAGGCATGACATTCGGTGTACACAGCGGCGGAGCCCTCAGACACGGGCGCTGCCAATCAAACAGCGCCGGCATGGAACCCCGAGATGTGTTTGGACAAAAGAAGGAGCATTTCAGCCGTGCAGATTTCTATTTACTCTGCCACAGGAGGGAAGGTATCAGGCGTTCCCCCTCCCGGCCCTGTTGCTCCGCCATCTGGCCTCTGGATGGAGCCTCTGGCCTCTCGCTCTCTGTTGCCGCGCGGCGCCATGTGACGGTGGCAGCGGGGTGATTTCCCATGACAGAGACGGATATAGGAGAGTGACTATGATAATGTGAAAAAGGAAATAACTTTTTTTCTCCCCCACCCCCCACCTTTCATATATCCAGGGAGGCTGATAAGATGGCTGTTTGGAGCAGCAGAGTCGCACAGTCTGTCTCCTTCACCACGCCGTTAAAAGGGTCCACTGAATCATATTCCGGTTTTATTAATCTGCAAAAAGCGCATTTCATATATATATATATATTTTTTTTTTTTGTAGCAACGCAGCTTTATTTGCAGCTTTTCTGCTGCAGTGGTCTCGGGCTTCATGAAATCACACCGGGCACATTATGCAGCGATGAGAGCAAACGATCAATTAAAAAGAACACAAATCGGTTAACTACACTTATTGCCAAAGTGAAATTGTGCGCCGCAGCATCAAAGCAACAACTTCAGGCTCCGTCAAGTTTGGTTACCCGACTGGAGTGACACTCTGATGGCAAAAGGAATCGCTGCTTTGGTTCATCTAATGTCCGGTGGCAGGTAAACTGGAAAGAGAAAAATAAAATGATCATGGATTATTTGACCTGAAAATAATTGTGCTAATCAAGCTCCCTATTAGCATCCCCTTTAAGAGACAACTGCAAACCTTAGAAACCTCGCATTTACTGCTTTCATCTAAAGGCCATTTCAGTGTGTGTGTGTGTGTGTGTGTGTGTGTTCGTGTGTCGGCCGTGCATAGCTGAATACCATCAGCTGGGACCTGTTTATTAGCTTTGCTAATAACAGCGACGGGTGGATGAGGTGGCCTTTCGTTTTCCGTTGATCTCTGTCCAGTCCCGCCACATCATCCGCAGAGCATGGCGAAGCGTTAGCAGTGTTTTTTAACGTGCGCGTCCACCATAAACAAACGGAGGCTTGACAACGGGTCAGGAAGGAAGATGAAATTGTGACGGGAGAGGATTGCTCACTTGTGCAGTGCTCCCGGAGGTTTGCCAGCTCTCCTCAGCGTTCGGTAAAAGCCGGTTCAGAAAATATTCGTACCTCCTGACCGCGGGACGCTGGCAAAGCTAGTGCGCGTGCGGGTCCTGCAGGTGACCAAAGGCCGCTCTCGAATTGGCTGCTTCGGATTTGCCAGTCAGAAGAAAAGGAGGAGAGAAAAAAACGAGGGTAAAGAAGCAGAAGCAGCAGTGACAGAGGTGGAAGTTAGCTAGCAGGATGAGCTGCGAGAACTTCCTTTCCTTGCTTTGCCTGTGTGCTGTTACGCGTCCCCACCGAAGCTCTGCTTACAATGAGGAGTCCAACACTTCACCAGAATTGTTATTCTTACGTTCCTCATATTCGTGTTTCTCATAATTGGGGGTTTGGTCAGAGAGACTCTGCATTCTTTCCGCAGTCTGGTTTTTGTTTCTTCTTCTATTCTCCCGCAGCTGCGAGATCGTACAGATTGTTATTAAGACATTTCTTTTTCAGTCACCGATCAATCACGTGCTATAATCAAACAGGGCTGGGACTGATGATTGATACCTTGCCACCTCTTCTGTGAACCCTACAAGACACACAGCTTAAATCATTTCTTATCTTGTTTCTTTTTCTCTGTCTAATTAAATTTCTAATTACAATATTTTTCATCTCGTTGATAGCACCCCCCACCATTTTTTTTTTTTTAAAAATGCCAAACTCATTTTGTTCTAATAAATGTTATTACCCTCAATCTCTCCTAATGAGCTACATATAATGAAGCATGTTGGACAGACATTCGTATGTTAGCATCTCAATGGCTATTTGTTACATTTCAGTAGTTGTTGCCGCAAGATTGTTCATTTTCATACTCAAAACTTTCCAGCAGTCCTGGTGTGTGTGTTTGTGTGTGTGTGTGTGTGTGTGTGTGTGTGTGTGCGTGTGCGTGTGTGCGCGTGTGCGTCAGCCTCCGTTATTCTTTTTTTCCTCTCTGTCCTCATGTTTCCTCTTTGGCGACTGAACAGCAGGAATGTGTTGCCACATCTCTAACAATAACAAAAGGGTTTATGATGGCAAAAAAAAAAAAAAACACACACACACAGACAAATTGTGTGCGGTGAGAACCGAATAACAGCGAACCGCTTTGATCAGCTGACAGCACAATTATGGTGGAGCCCCGAAGGCATCATTTATCACATTTTTGTATGTTTAAAAACACAGGTAGTAAACATGCTCTTCTGCTTTGATTACAACAGTGACGGAGACCTAAATAGATTATGAGTAGACACAGATCTGCTGACAGCAACGACATATTTAACACATTTTTTTTTTCTGGGGTTAGTATTAGTATGCATAAGTGTGTCGTGCATTGTCAAAGTGTGTTTTTGTGGACTTGATCAGAAGAGGACAGTGTGGTGCGTGTTATTATCGCTGCAGAATTTGAATGCGTTCAAAAGTAATGTGTCCTCAAAGCCAGGAGAACGTGTGTGGAGTATTAAGGATGGTTATTGATCTCCATAATATCTGGTATTTCATGGGTGGGGGGGGGGGGGTGAAAAATCTTTTAAGCCTCACATCCTCAGCTGCAGAGATGAGACGGCACGAGCGAGTGATCATTTTCAGAGGTGCGAACTCTCCGCCTCTCTCCAAATATAAAAGACACTCAAGTGATGTTGGCAATTATAGCGAGAGACACACCAGACCCTTTGATAATCAGTAGAACCTTCTCTGGTAAATGTCACGAGTGTGCAGTGCCTCGCAAGCGCGCAGACACAAACAAACACACACACACACACAAACTGGAACTTAAGTTAATCTAATTTCCTTGTTCGATTATTATTATTATTATTATTTATTTTATTTTTTTTCCTGCAGGTGCTTGTGCTGCTCCGGCAAGACACACAAGGCAGGATTCAAAACAAACAAACATGAACAGTGTGCTGGGAGTCGGAGCTGATTTTTCCTGTTGAATTCGGCCACAACACTTTTAATTTTTCATTTCAAACACCGATTCAGAAAGGCCTCAGACGCTCGCGTCTCTCTTTCATGCAAAGTGTTGAGTGAAACGCTGCTGTGTTGCCACTGTGGCGTTTCCGCAAGTCCTTCAGAATGAATTTTTCACCAAAAAGCTGTTGATTTGCCGGATTTCCTGGAACAATGTCATATTTCTTCGAAAATCAGAAATACTTTATTAATCCCGGAGGAAATTGTACGGTCACGGCTGCTCCCTGCCTGTGTACTACAGACAGTTAAAAGGAAGAAAGTACCAAAATATAACAACAAATACAACAAGAAATTGCAAAACAACCGACCCCCCCCCCATAAAACCACGCCTCTGATAGACAAATCAATAGAAATACATCGTAAGCAGAAATGAAATGTAAAGTATCCATTTAAAACAGAGCAATATGTCACGGACACATTTCGGCATGATTAACAGAAACATAAGCACAGTTACAAAACACAGTGTTTCTGTCCCTGTAAGTAAAACAGCCAGTGGTTAGCAAATACTCAGCTACGGCGCTCTTTGTATTGCATTGTTGCTCTGTCATTTTACAATCAATCACCTGCGTGATGCTGTTTTATGTTGTTTTTAAGCTGCCCGGAATGAGAAAAATTTTTGCTGAATTGTAAAAATTGTCCCGGGGTGGAAATATTTTTTTTGGAAAGCTTGAAAGAGGGTGAATGATTGGAGAGCGCACACACGCGCGCGCACACACACGCGCACACACAACCACAAACGCACACGCATGGATGCTAGAAGTGGGAATTAGAAACCGCTTTGCTAACACAAGCATTTCAGAGATTCTAGCAAGAATTGTTCAAGGTAAATAGCCTATAAGCCTGTTTCCTGTTTTGATTTAAGTCCTAATCAGTTTAATCAACTGCAAAGACTTCAGGAAGAGTTTTGAAGATGGAGTGTTTTGCTCTGGGATGCCGGAGGTGCAGGAGCGCAGCGTCGGACTTATTTGAAAAAAGATTTTTTTTTTCTTCCGTATTGACTCTTTATCTTTCTGCATTTTCCGTTATTTTCAGCAGAACTTTCCTCAAATCTGCGTTCGTTTACAGCTGAATCTCACGGGGAAATGATATGAGAACCATCAATTTTATTTATTTATTTTTTTTTGGCGCCCGGCCACAGCGAAGCGGTGCACCGTGTTCCGCCGTGATCAGCTGTTCCGGTGAGAGTTGCCAGGGCCGTCCGAAGGCAGGACAAAGCACTGAAAAGATTCACAATATAGCCCAAACTTTAATGGATGTCAATATTTTTTGGGTGAGCCTTTTTTTTTTTTTTTTTTTTTTTTTAATCTAGCTAAAATGCATTTTTTTCTTGAGTCATTCTGGCTTCCAGTGCTGATACTCACGCCGGGCTCCTCTTAACTGAGCGCGTGCAGAGCGCCATTATCGACTGCAGGAAACACACTGAATATCCATCAGACTACCAACCCGCCTGCTGCACGTCGTATTTCTCTTTTTGGATAAGATTGACCTGACTTGACCCACAGCATTATGCAGATATTTTACTTTGTAAGAAGTTTGGAGATCTTCTTGAGTGACAGAAATGCCTCTTTGATTCCCGCTCCATGCCCCGGATGTATTTTCCTGCAGCATATGACTCAAGTTAAGCGGAACTTCACGGAACTTCACACGCATCAACCAACTATGGGTGAAGTCTGAGTGCCAGAAATCAGCTCAGTGAAGGACAAAAGGTTAAGATTCCTCTGAAAAGATTGGTCCACCTGTTTTTACCAGTCGAATGTCTAAGTTTGTCTTTATAGCATTTCTCTCCCATTAGAATGATGTGCTACCTTTGGAACACACTCCAGCATTATGTAATAACCACTCACAGTGGCAGGAGAGGCTGCTGTAGTTACATTGTTCCATCAACACTGCAGTATGTCTTCACTGGAGAAATCAGTGCATTAACAAGAAAATATACCATCTCGTTTTCCATCCATCAGAGGGGATCATGTTGGCTAGTTACTAGGTAAAGAAATATCTGAGAATTGCGATATGTGGTCGCTCCGAAATATGCCAAGTAAAACTAAACAGTTACGTTTAGGGATGGAGCCAAAAGCCAGTATTAAAAAGGCCCCGGGGCTCTAACATATCGCTCCATTTATGCTTAAACATGACGCTACATACACTTACTGTGTATTTTAGTGATGTAAGCACTAGCTCATCGATATTATGGTGGTCAACCAAAAGCACGTAACTCATAAATCCAAATAAGACTTGTTGCAATGGATCCTGCTTATAGCACACGCACACATAAAGGTGGGGAACTGCAGTGCTTCCAACTGCCCAGCTTGTAGTTCGTATGCAGTGGCCTCATCCACCTCAGGTGTACTATGCATGCCAGTGGCTAATCCGGGTTTGGGGTTAAATATAAACATTAAAAGACTGACTTTAAAACTCTCACATCGACTGAAAAAGATGCTCAATAAGCAGCGTCTTCCTCCAGACAGAATCATAGTTCGCCTAAAATGAGCGGAACTGGTGACAAACACTTCACAAATCCATTCTGAAATCTAACGTCCAGAACCTTTTTGAGCCCCACTCATCTTGTCAACTTGTTTTTTTTTGTTTTGTTTTTTTTTTTGTTTCCCATTAAAGTTGAGTCATTAAAAAACCGTGGTATCAATATTCCAGTATTCAGCACCATAAATAATGCCCCCACTTTACTCGGTTGAAACGACCACTCTGGGTATTCCGTTGGGGCAGAAGTTGTCATTATTATCTTTTTATTCATCATTTGCTAATTTATTTTTCCGTTGTTTTATGGATAAACAAACTCTCCCCGTGTGATTGGGGATGGGTGTTATTAAGATTTGCAGGGGTGCTGTCATGTGGGCGACTCTGACATGAATTTTATTTTATCTAGACTCACGTTTTTATTTATTTTTTATTACTTTTGGGCAGTTTCCTTTACATGTCAGACAAATACAAATGACCTCACTCAGGATGTGAACATGGGCACCGGCCTGTTTCACCAGAAAAAAAACAACTGCTCGGCTACGCGCAGCTTTCGACATGCAAAGTTTTCAAGGTGCAGATTTAACACAGACCACTGGGCTCCGGCTGTAATTAAATCTGTTCTGCTAACGATCCAATTAAATGTGAAGAAGTTAAAAAAGGCCATGACACTTGAATTAATTCATGTCAGCGCAGAGTAAAACATTCACATGGCCTTGTCTGGCTTCATAGTTGGCTTACTGGCTACCTCGGACTGGAGAGTCCTGCTCTGGCCTCTGGTCTGAACGGTGTTCCTGCCTGATAACACACACACACACACACGCATGCACACACTCACACACAGCTCGGAGCGGCTTGCTTGCGTGCTCTTTCCACTAATCCTATAAATGCTCAGCGCATTAATCCACCCCCCCCCCCCCCCCCCCTCCACCCCTCTGTTTGACACAATGCGAGGAAAAATCGGAGGAAATCAACAATCAGCAGCGGCGCAGCAAGACATGAACGGAGCGGCGGGTCATTACTAACGCGGCTCATCTGGTTAGCGTGGCCGTCTGGTCATTGTATGGGGTTGCTACTTCTCTCTCCGGCCCTACCGCAGACTGTGTCGGGCGGGGGTGGGGGGGTGGGGGAGGTTCCTTTATCAAGATGTGGAACCTGTAATTGCTCAGGATGGGCAGGTCAGCGCCCCGCAGGGTGGCATCGATGGTCGTGTAAAGCACCTTGAGTACTGCTGAGGTAGAAAAGCGTCATAACGATGCAAGCCGATTTAACATTGACCATAAAGCCAATCTGTGGGAATTAGTTATTGATTTCCTTTCTCCTCATTGGCCCGTTGTCATTATTTGCTCAATAAATGGAGAAAGTCCTGCAAACTTGCCCGTTTGAAACATCCATTAGCTGCATTTACTGTTGGCAAACAATGAGAGATTTTAAATATTTTAGAATGAGTCTCCCCGCATTTGCATATTATTTGGCTGCATAAGTCAACAATGGGGCTAATCCTGCATTCGTTAAAACCTAATTTTGCATGATTGTGACAGTGGCGGACCCACTGAGTACAGACACATGCAAAAAAAAAACAAAAAAAAACATCAATTTAATGACCTCTGGACTGAGCGACATTATGCAAACATGATCCACTCTGGTGTTTGCTGGCAATTTTGAGATCTTTTTTTTTTTTTTCCCTAGCTGAGCTGATGTTGTCGCCTGATTTAAAGTCATAGTTAACTTCTTGTTGTTCAGCTGTGGTCATTCGGTGTGGTCCTTTGCTCCTCCCCTGTCTTTCACAGCGCCCCCCCCCACCAACAAAACAAAAACAACATTACGAGGCCCATTTTCTTTCCCCGTTAGCGGCATTGAAACTCAACTTAGCCAAAATGCACAATTTCAGCAGTAATAGGCTGTCTCGCAGAGTGCGATATCACAGGAGCTGCTGGGAGGCCCGCGCTGCTGTCTTCATGGGACCCGCTTCTGAATGGCCCCAGTGCTTCGCCTCCAGTGGGGTGATGGGAGTTAAGAACCGGCAGTCTCGGCTCAGTCAAGGTGGCCTCCCGCCGTCAGACGCTTGTAGGGATGCCCGGCGCAGTGCCAGCCATGTCACCCCTGCCAGTTGAAACGGCAGCATCTGCCCCTGCTCCTCCTTCATCTCAGCGAGCCTCGTCAAAACAAGTCGGAATGGCAGCCCCAGGTGGCGGCGCACGGCAGCGACGGCAGACGGGATGCCGGGAGAGACGCTGGGCGCTGCCGCATGCGGGAGCGGCCGCCGCTCCGGCAGGCTCGGGCGGGTGTTTTACTGTACAATCGCCTCAGCGCCCTCTCAGCGGCTGGACGTACACAGGCGCAGCGCAGCAACCCGCTGCCCCCCCCCCACCGGTCGGGGATTACAAGTTAGCCTCGGATCAGCTCAAAGGGCTCGTAAGGCCGCCTCCAAATCAGCTCACCTGCGCCACACAGCAGCTGCTGCGGGTGGATTTTCTAAGCCGCTGTTTGTCAGTTACTCTGATTCGGTTTGCCACTGGTTTTTATATTTAAAAAAAAAAAAAAAAAAAAAAAAAAAACTTGAATCAGCCGTTTGAAGACATAATGACCCAATGCAACCCAAGCAGCTATTCACAATGACGGCATCTATTCAGAAGCAATCCATGTTCATATTATTTATCATCTATACCTTTACGGGTAGTTCTGTCATTGTTAGCTGTAAATTCTTTGATTTTGATTTCCGTACATGCGGCATCCATTAAAGGCCCCCTCTGTTGCTCTTTGCTTCCTTTTCCTCTGTTTTTAGCTGAGTTTGTACTCACGTCTTGAATCGAGGGCCGTCGGAAAAAGTCTGTCACTCACTGTACAGACTGCTAAATCCGCTGAGGCAATTTGATATACGATTTTTTTTTTCCTTTTCCCCCAATACATTTCACAGCTGGCATTTGGCTATTAAGACCTCGCGAAAGGTCCAAGCAAAAGAGGCTGCCAAATGGAACGTCCTTGGAACCAAAATGTTGGCCCGACCGCGCCAACCTCTCACAGGCACCTGGGAAATACACACGGATATGTCAGTCATTCAGTTTTGGAAGCCATTTTAGCATCTATGGAAAAGCATCACGAGCTGTCTAACATGCGTCTGCTCAGTTGGATTGGAGCTGTCGTTTTGGAAAGATCAGTGCTTGTTGGCTGCAGATATGCTCAGGTTCTTTAATGGTCCCATGTTTCGCGGCCACCATCCACTGGGGTTTGCAGGCAGGTTACATGTTTATTGACTATGCAACATCCAAGGTTAAATAGGTTACCGTTACACGAGGATAGAGAATACGGATGTTAATCTATATTACATTATAAACTGTCATTAGTCATTAGAAGACCCACTGCACCAAAATACGTCATTCATTGAAAATAGGTTTCAATTTTAGCTTGTTTAATGTGGGAAAATTTACTATAAAATACAAGGCAGGGTCGGTCTGTCTGTCTGCTCATTGATCCAGTTAAAGAGTTATACTCTTCTTCTTTTCATTGGACAAGGCAAAATATATAAACTCTAAAGAAAAGCTTTCATTATGTTTTTTTTATTTTTTTTTTTATTTATTTTTTTTTAATATGTATTACCAATTCAAAGCAACCCCGCGCCCCTCCAAAAAAAGGGCAAATGCAGACACGGTATGGTAATAGATAAAAGAGTAATAATAAAAGAGTGACTTCCTTTCAAACAGAGTTGTAAGCAGAGCGGGGGGCACCCAGCAAAAGGCAAGATGCTCATTACATGCGTTCATGCACATTCATGCTGCGTTCGTTTGCCTTTAGTGTGTCAGCGGTTTTTCATTTGAATTGAAACATTAAAATAATCCGCAATTCATTTTCATATCTTTTTTTTTTTTTTTCCATTCCCCAACACAGGTGGAATTAATGTGCACATAATTCTTACCTCATTCCACCAAACGAGTTGGATGTTTTGATCTCCTGATTTTTGCGTTTGTGTCATTCATGTGCAGCTCAGCACTCGTCCGCTGTTTTAACAACACCGCACGGCATGCTCAGTGCTTTGTCATGAACAAAAGTAAGAGGAAGTCGAAATTAATCGACTGAAAGCTTAAAGAAATTCGTCTTTTTTTGTGACACCGCAGTGTTTGACCGAGCCATTGCTTTGGCATGTTTCTCTGCTGTTGTAGTTACAGTTTGTGAGCACCGACAGTAAGAATCTACCTCCTTAATTGCGCGAGACAATCTTAAATATCTCCAGCCTATTATTAAAAAAAAATGAACAAATTATGAGGAATTAAATGGCCATGTGTTATACTTAATATGAGTTATGCAGTTTCACATTTTCAACTATCATCTGGCGACCATAATTTAACTTGAAGAGCGCTCCGTGCGTTGAGGTGTATGGGCTTGTACTTAAAACCCTAATGAGCAGGCATGTCTATTGTCGTACTTTTTCATTTCATGTCCTCTAAATGCTTCGTCATGCACATCATCCACCGCCTATTCTCGGGAATTAGAATATGTGGTTCAGGTCTTGAACTGTGCCGATGTTATCGCTATAGAATTTTTGGAGCCGTTTTTTTAAAGCAGAAACGCTGACTTTGCCACCGCCCACTTTAATAAAGTTGGAGTAAATCACGAGAGCTTCGGCTGTGAAATAAAAAAAGGTCAACTTTCCCCTTCCAGGGGTTGTCGCCATTTTTTTGCTCTCACGTCCCCACGTCTTCCACTGCCCCGTGCTCCTGTCGCGCATAAACCAGCCCCAGCTGAGTCAACGTGATCATCTCTTACTTCTAAGCTACTTCTTCCATTTATAAGACCATCGCTGATCACCTGCAACCCTTGAGTAGACGCCACTTGGCCGAAAGATGCCTCGGCGTGTGATGTATGGCGGGCTGATGCTGTTATTGTGGCAGGAGTGCGGTGTAATGAAAGGAGATTCGGATCCGCCAGACTAATGGAGGGATGCAGCCCAAAGTGCGCCCTCGCTGAGTGGACCCAGCTGTAACCGAGCTGGGCGGGATCTCTCCGGCTGGGTGGCAAGAGCTTTTTTGTTTGTTTTTTTTTGTTTTTTTTCTTCTTCTTCGTTTTCTTTTTATGTCCCTGAATATCAACCGTGCTCATTTCTGTGGCGGGGAGCAGGCAAGGGGACGATGGGGGTTGAGGTGTGATGGTGGGGCGGGTAATTTGGATGTCACCTGCCAGCGCATTGGTTCTGAAACCGGGGAACCGGGGGCCCCGTCCACCTGAATTCATCATTATCATTCAGCTCACAGCCCCGTCAGCCGCGCGCCGTCTGCAGAGAGGCTGCCGACTGTGCAGATGTTAGACATGGCAGCGCGCGTTCAGCTGACAAACAGCCAGCGCTCACCCGAGAAAAAAAAAAAAAAAAAAAACAACCCTCTGCTCCTATTTTTCCGAGCATTAGCAGCCTGACATCCTCTATGAGGATGCACTGACTCTCTGCGGTGATTTGGGGTGCTTGTTGTGACCATTACGTGCCATCTTTTCAATAATCCTGATCTTTTTTTTTCTTTTTTTTCTTCCCCCCACTGCGTGCCGCTTAAGTCCTCCCAACACCTCTCATTTAGATTTCTTTTGGCATCAGTTAAATTGCGGCTCTTTAATCTGCGTTTATTCCTCCGTGAGCAATAGCCGTCGTCACTGTGGGACGTTGGTCAGATAAATACTGACTGTGTCTGGAATATGACTCATTTGGATGTAGTTTGGTGAGTTTAACAAAATGCCTCCTGTTGCATTAAAATGACTTTTTTTTTTTTATTTCTTGCCTTTCTGGAAATTGTTTTGCAGGAGCTCAATCCGAGCCGGCCGTTGTTGTGGCTTAATATTATGATTACATAAGGCGGTTTTTGAAGCTGAGTTTGATTTTCTTCCACCTTTAACCTCAGCGTGGAGGCTCCTAACCTCAGCTGCCGTCATATTTCTCCGTGTAATGGATGTGCAGTAGCTGTCGAGGCGTGGGTGGCGCAGCTATTATTTAAAAAAAAAACAAAAAAAAACAAAACAAAACAAAGCATCATCTGAAGATTCGCATGCAGTAAATCTTCAATCTCCATACCCTCACCTGCATTTCCATAAATTTGCATCGTCGCGTTAGTAAGTGGGGCATTGGAAAGTCGAGTGTCCTTGAGGCCAGCGTTGTCAAGGGGAAACTGCTCTTCAGACTTCTTCTTCTTTTTTTTTTTTTTTTTGCTTCTCTTTCTCATTTTTTAATGAAACAGGAAGGAGCGGAGGCAGTCTGCCTGCCATTCACCACATTATTAACAACCGCTAAAGAGCATCCGCTTGACACCTGCGGGTCACTGTTTTTTTTTTTCCGGCTGTCTCACATTTGCATAGATGCAGTTAAAAAGCAGTTTGGACATCATACAATGGAGGATGTGTGCAGGGAGCAGAAACACAAATGGCTTCCCGGCATCAATCTCACACAAAAAAAAAAACAAACAAATGTGGCAAAAATATATCGTCCTTCAGAACCATCCTGCAATCCTTCATATCACGAGTAGCATCTTGTTTATCTTATGTGTGTATGTCTGAGCTTGAAATCGGTGTTTTTCTTTTCTTTTCTTTTCGAGAAACAGCTTCCACAGGTCTAATTTATGAACTCTGTGTGTCAGTGTTTGCTGCAGTTGTTTGTCAGGCTTCTACAGCAACTGTTACACACATACACACGTGCGCGTGCGTGCGCACACACACACACTAAGGTTTTCCAGATGCATGCTGGGAGGCTGAGCGGCGCCGCAGCCGTAGAAGGAAAGCTTCTTCTCAAATTAATGAAGCCTTGGTACAGGAATTACACCCCTGACAGAAGCGGCAGAGCACAAGCCTCCGCCACCGATGCATGCATTTGTCTTTGTATAACACATTAAAAGAACACGGCATCAAGCATTAGCTGTGCATCGGTGATGTAAGCAAAGCATAAAACAAACAGCAGCCCTTACAAGCTTTGATTTCCAATTATTCAGAGCTTGCATATGTTGAACTCGAGGGGGGCTGAGGGGGGGGTAATGTGTCGTCAGACGCCGTGAACAAGCGGCTGAGTGTAATTTGTGGAGATGTAGAGTAGAGACAGTCAAATGTGGGTGGGGCCGGGCACATTTAAATGTTCTTGTCTGACGTGGCGACAGGGCGACAGGGCGCGCGAGTTCATCAAAAATGTATGTAGATAGTTTTTTTTTTTTTGACTGCAGATCTGGTTTGAATATTGCAAACACGGCGGTGAGACGAGGAGGAGCCGCCTGCCTCGGCCGCCAGCTCAGTGCCTCGGCGAGGTCACGCCTCCTGTCATGCGGCACAAATCCGCATCAGTTTCTCACAGATTGAATGGAAAAATGGCAGTTCTTCATTGCCTGGGCTCTTTATTAAAACAAGACTATTCAACGCTGCTGCCCCCCGAATTCTGTGACTTGTAGTATTAAATTGCACTTGCTGTTACCGTGCACCTGTTGCCAACTCAACCAGAATGGGATCTTTAGAATCGGGACATTTTTTTCAGCTCTTTGCTAACTGTAATTTACTGGAGTACTTTTTTTTTTTTTCTCATTCTTTGACTTCAGAGAATTATTTTCCACTTCTATAATTTCGCTGCTGATTATTTCACATGTAGCACAGAAAGGGGCACAGTAATGGGGGCCATGCTGTCAGGGCCCATAATAATGATATTACCACTACTACTACTACTACTACTACTACTACTATGTCTACTACTACTACTAATAATAATAATAATCATACATGGTTTTAATGTGTTTTTTTCATGGGCTCAATATCTCCAGCCACACCCCTGAGTGCAAAAAAGCGATAAAAGGAAATAAACATGATAGTAAAAAAATTAGCCGAACAGAAACAGGAACATGAATTATTTTTCACTGATGTAATTAACAGACATAGTAGTTAGGTGGCATTTGCAGCTGCGCCATTTTCAGTGAAATATCCCATCATACATTGCGTGCCGAGCGAAACACGGCAGACAGAAAATGTCAGCTGGTTTAAATATTGGAGCACTTAGCAGCTTAAGAGCCATATATTTCCCCAAAAGCAAAGCTTAAAGGTGGGCGAATATTCTTCAGTTCAATTTTCAGGTGACCACACACACACACACACACACACATACACACAACTGCATACAAATACTGTGTTAATGTGACGCTGCATCAGCCGGATGTGTGAAGATGCAACTGCTTTTGAAGCTGAAGTCGCCCGTAGTGACAGGTTGCACAAAATCAGTGCAGCATGTTTATAAGATTCCAGTTTTGACAGTTATGCACGTTTATGTTTTGCAAAAAAGGCTTTTGCACCTTCATCTCAGGGATGTTTTTAATGCATAAATACTTGCATATGACTAATTTCACAGCCAATTCTAGGTACCATGTTGACCTTATACAACTGTCAATCTCACCCCTCCTATTGTGCTTGTTTCCTCTTAAATAGTGTATCTTGTTCCAATTGTCCAAATTGACCACTCCACTCTTGCTAATTATGAATCCAAATAAAAATATCGCCTGGTGTCGTGTTCCATCTCTTCATCAACTCAAGTTCATCAGAATTTGGCAAGTTTTTAATTTAGATTAGCTATTTTTGGCCTGTAGGCGTCATTGACCTGAGTTCACGCGAAACCATTCTTTAAAGGTGTAATGAAAAAAAAATACATAATAAGAAGGTAATTATTTTGACATCACTTACTCAGATGAAACACACTCCAGCATTTATCACGGACTACTTAGCGTCAGTGTTTAACGAGGACATTTGTTTTGAAACCATTTAAATTTTCAGATCCTGGCACAAAATGTTTTGTTTTCCCGATCAAGATGGACGGTGATTTATTAAGCACAGAGGACGAGAACCCAAATCTACACATGCGTTGCTATCATTAATTCATATTATGAAGGTAATGGCTGAACACATTCCAGAATCCTCACAACCTGACAATCAGTGATGGCGCGTGCACTCGCGTGTGTGTGCATGCCCGCGCGCGCGCGCGTGTGTGTGCGGGTTGTCCTCTTACATGTGGTCGCTGCTTGTGCTATGCAACTAGATGTGCTGCATTCGTGGCACATTCCTTTTGGCATCTCTTGGCACGTAATCTCAGGGGATAATCCCTGCGGGCGAAACAAAGTGTGATTGTTTCCCTGAGCTTTGTCAGGAAGTTGTAATTGAAAAACATCAGATTGGTAAAATAATTTGCCCCGTAGTTTCTTAAACTTCCTCTGGATCCTCCTGCATATCCAAGCAAAGCCTTGCTCGCTTTTAGAAGGCTTGTTTCTAGTTCCTTGCCCTCATGTTTCTGCTATTGGTGGTAGAGATGATGGTGGCCTTGGCTGTGCCTGTGGCACACTCAGTAGTAATGTTTTAATTAACTGCAACAATGTTTAATCCAGTCTTCGGGACAGTGGAGGTACAAATGAGCAGAGAAGAAGCCTGGCGTTGCACTGAGGTCTGGCTGTCCTCTCCTGGCAGCAGAGGATTTGGATGCAGGATTTGTCTCCAGTGAAGGCCTCCATCATTTTTTTTTTTTTTTTTGAAACCTCTTTCTCTGACTAGAAAGGACTCTGGTGTGGCTCACAGCGAGGGATTTATGGAGTCCTGCTTTGGGGGAAAAGTGCCAAAAAAGACGCCTCTAATCTCCAGTTTCTTCCCCTTGACTGCCTTCATACCTTCATTTTCTGGCTGGAAATTACCAGACATCTCTGTTATTTTGAAACCCATAAACAACATGTCGGATATTACCTGGTGCAGGAGCTTCAATACAGCCTCCATCTGAATGGATTTTTTTCCCCAAAACGTGGCAGGAATTTACAACCTAGCAAACAAACACAAGTATTGAAGGTGTTTACAACCTCCTGGAAAATCGGGGAAAAGCAAGCCCTGAAGAGAGGCTGAAAATGTTTCTCGCAGTCATCTGAAGAATAATACTCCTGGGTGCATTTATTGGCTTTTTTAATCAACTCTAACATTTTATTGATTTTGGTAAGAGGCATTTCATAGAAACGATAGGCCAGATCAGGTCAGTAACTTGTATCTTCAGCTGAACAAGCATTGCAGTTTCCTCCAGTTAAGGGAACCTGCTTCATTATGAGAAAACGCTACCGAAATGTATGTTTTCCTGGAATTCCTAAAAGTGTCCCGAACTTCAAGAAGCAACGCGGATGATTGCCAAAGAGCAGCAACTTCTGCGGAGACTGCTGGTGCATTAAATCTAGTGATGAGTTAGGGCGGAGGGAACTGGTATAACTGTAATCTTATTTGAAGGGAAAAGAGATTTTGATGCAGTGCTTTGACATGGAGGGACGGACATGCACCAATCAGCCATAACATCAAAACCACTGCATGTTTACTATCGACTAGACTGCAACAGCCCTGCAATTAATTCTCCCTTCTGGATGAGTCATATGTTGATTTTTTTTTATTGATTTTGTTTAAATTGATTGCTATTGGGACTGTAATTTGTGATGCTGTTGATGGGTACTGCGTTGTACTGAGAAGCGTCTCCAATGTTTTGGTCATCCCACTCATATGCTTTAAGGTGACCAAAATATTAGGGAACACCTCAGTATATTGCAGTACAGTTCAACAGCAGCACAAATAACAGTCCGATTAACAATCATTAAAATATGTCAACACCTCTCACAAACAGATTAAGTAAAAAAGTCAACATAAAACTCCTCTTTAAGGGCTGTTGCATTCTATTCTATGGTAAACATACAGTGGTTTTAATGTTGTGGCTAATTTTACATTTTGTCAGCTCATTTTACATTGAAACGATGGATCTGCACATCTCCGTTTTAGCAAAGATAATTCACAAAACTAAAAATAGTTCCCTGTGACTGCCTCAACAAACATTGTAACAAATTGATTCCCGTTGTCTCCACTGTGCTCTGTTAAAAATGAAAGTGAATTGAAAGTGCATTTATAAACTTTAACATTCATTACTGATGATTCTTATCACAGTTAATTTATTCTTCAGCTGTTATTCCCCCATATCAATAATCTTTCCATTTTGTTCTAAATTATGAAGCGGCTTGTAAAGTCTGTTTCAATATGAGTGCATCAAATTAATTATTGATCATCCGTCTGACATTTGATGATTGAAAAACAAGCTGATGATTTCCATGTGCATGTGATAAATTAATGTTACAAGGAGACGGTGCTTTTATTCTCTGACAGCTGCACTTCCTCTCTGGCCCTTCCTGACTTACAATCGAACAAAACAGTTTTCTCAGTGAAGTACGCGCGTCCCGGCGCCCATGCCAAGTTCCTGTGAGCTTTAAACTCGCAGACAACATTAACACCCGGGATGTTAATGATTAGTAGAACATTAGTTCAATCAATTGCGAGGGGATGATTTGGCAAATTGAAACTGTGTTTACTGACAGTGGATGTTTTGTGTTGCAGTCCCTCTGAGCTACTTTTATAACGCAAGGGGGCGTACTGTAAAATGTCCTCCGTGTCCATGTCCTCTAATACAGTCACAGAATATGTTTCTGGGTGTGTGTGTGTGTGTGTGCGCGCGCGCGCAGAGGATAGAGGTATGGGAGAGGAATATGAAGGAGAGAGAGCCCACTAATTAATCAATCACAGATGGAACTGTTGACTCAATTAAATCCAAAAGAAAATTGAAATTGGATTTCCAAATATATGACAAAAATGGGGTCCTGTCCAAATATAGTCAGGAAGATGAGGAGTTGAGTGTGAGACAATTACACCATAAAAGATAAGAAAGCTCCATGTTAATAGTTTGGTCGTACTATAAACTCAAATCTATTATGTGGGAATTCAAGAACAAGGATGCTGTGAGAAATAGAATACTATATACATATATATATGTCAGGTAGGGCGACACGGTGGTGTGGTGGTTAGCATCATTGCCTCATAGTTCACTTCCTGGCCTGGGATCTCTCTGTGTGGAGTCAGCATGCTCTCCCCGTGTCTGCGTGGGTTCTCTCCGGGTACTCCGGCTTCCTCCCACCTCCAAAAGCAGGTTAGTTGCCTACTCTAAATTGCCCGTAGGTGCGTGCGAGTGTGAGTGGTTGTCTGTCCTTTATGTGGCGATGAGCTGGCGACTGGTCCAGGGTGTACCCCGCCGTTCGCCCCTTTGTCAGCTGGGATCGGCTCCAGCACGACCGCGACCCGGAATAGCCGGAATAAGCGGAAGACGTTGAGATGAGATATGTCATGTACCACCGTCAAATTGAAGAAGTGGCCGATATCAAGAAAACCTACTAGTGGCTGGAAAACACTGGGCTGACAGGCAACACAGAGGCACTGGTCATGGCAACAAGAGCCATAGAGGCCAAGACCCACCAGAGTAGATCAGACCCAAGGTGTGGACTGTTTAAATATGCCCCTGAAACAGTCCAGCACATAGTAGCAGGGTGTAAGATGTTAGCCGGGTCAGCGTACATGGAGATGCACAACAAAGGATAGTGTACAAGCCTGGTTTAAGGGATACTGTTTTTGGTAAGATTGCTTTTTGACTTGGTTTGACTGGTTTGAAGTTAGATTGTGACTTAGGTTTCAATAGGCACTTAGCAGACTTTTGGTTTTGGTTTTGGCCTTTGTTGACTTGGTTTCACTCAGAGCAATCAGGTCGGGTCTTTGTGACATTGTACAGGAACATCTGTACCCAGCATGGAATAGAAGTACCCAGATCCCAATGGGCCATGCCACAGAAGGTTGGCTGAGAACAACAAGGCCAAGGTCCTGTGGGACTTCAGCATCCAGACTGACAAACAGCTCTTGGCTAACATACCAGACATAGTGGTGGTGGACGAAGAACAGAAGAGGGTGGTGGCGATAGATGAGGCCAACATGGCCCCCGTGGTAGTGGGAGTACTCGAGGCAGTGACCCCCAAACTGGGAGAGTGGCTCCAACAGATCCCAGGAAGCCTGAAGCCTCAGTCCAGAGGAGCGCAGTCCAAGGAACAGCTAAGATACTGCGCAGAACCCTCAAACTCCCAGGCCTCTGGTAGAGGACCCGAGCTTGAGGACGACACAGATACCATCCCACGAGGGTGAGAGGGACGGTTTTTTTTTTTTGTTTTTTTTTATATCTATATGTTTTAAAACATCCTTTAAGATAGTCTGCTCTTAATTAAAATGATAAAAATGTACAAAAAAAAAAACGATTCTAGAATTTCCAGATCATCTTCTAAAAGAATAACCAAGATATGGAAGAGACCCTGACGCAAACTGTCAACAGCAACATGAATTGCTAATTTGCTAATTGTGATAAACATTATTACACCTTGATGCGGCAGTGCACAACACCAACCTGTTCTCACCCCAGTTCGTCAAACAGCGATTCTTTGCCACGCCCCCCGTGCGTCTCACACTCGGCGCCATCAGCACCCTTTGCTCTCTTGTGGGAGATGTCGCAAGCCCCATAACCACTCCGATGCAGTACCATCAATGTCAGTATTAGATAAGCATGGCTCATGACATGCATGTAAACCTGAAAATACGTTTCCCGAGGGTAAGAAAAGGTGGTGGACGGGTGAAACAACCCCGCGACTTTGCGATGAGAGATATCGTTTCCGCTGGCAACGGCGACTTGTTAACAGGGATTGTTAAGCAGTGATCGTTTACACGGTGATGGGAGCTGTTGCTCCGCCAGTTTCATGCCAACGTCCAAGCTTCGCGTTGGAGCGGATGGACAACCGTTGCATCTCATTCAAAGGCACAAAGCTGCACGAAAAAAAAAAAACGGCTTTAATAAAGTGCCTGCGTTTGACTACCTGAGATGAGATCTATTATTCCCACTTCCTTTTTTAACAGCAGGCGCATTTAACGAGATGTCAAAATGGACAGCATTCTTGACTGTCTCAGACCTTGCGTCAGGCACCCTGTCGTTGCGTCACAAGAGCTATTCTTAATGTCGCCGGGACAAGAGGACATCCTCTGTTTCAGGCGCTGACGGCAACCCACGACCGGTCCTCCAGCATCTCCGTGGACAGTTTGTTCCACGGCGTTATGTGGGCTCGCTGCATTATTCATCTCCATAATTAACCAACAATCAGAATGGTAGATAAGAGGTTTGAGTCCACCTGTGGCAATGCTGTCAGCCCGGTGGCAGTCCTGTGTCTGCTTGTCTCATTAGATTGATGACAATTTCCATTACATTACTCAGTCTTTATTAGCATCTCCATTCCTATCAGGAAAAATAATCAAAATCATGGCTTAAAGGCTTTGTTCTCTTGTGTCATGGAACATTGGCTCACATCTCTCCTTAGCAATCAGCGGCACAGACAGATGACTGTGCACAATATTGTCTTGCATTAATTTAGCAGATAAATTGAAACTCGGAATGATATTGCAGGGATGTACTTTTACTGTGCTATGTGCTTGTTAAGTAAGCCGTGGATTATGGGCTCCGTAAACTTGAATGTCAAGCCTATAGTAGCCCAACAAACATCACCGCATCCTCTACTTTTTTTTTTTCGTCTTCCTACCTTTTACCACCAACTAATGCATAAATAACTCCAAAATAAAACCTTTGTTGGGATTAGAGTCAGCCAAACAAAGCAATTACATGAAGACTAATTTGTGGTTGGATTATTATACTGATGCCAGGCTTCGCCGGTGCTGAAAAGGCAGGAGTGAAGCCTCAAAAGTAATCACTCCTCACCGTTCGACATCGCTGCCGGAATAAACCCTGACTGATTTTACTGGAGGGCTATTATCGCTACGAGTCATCATAAGGCCAATAGTTTTTTGGCTGGGAAAATAAAAATAGATATATATATATATTTTCTAACACCAAAGAACACAGGTGGCAGTTTGCCCCAGAATGAATAGTCGGTGGATCACTTTTGGATAAATGGTCATTAAGATGTGGGTTAGTAGATGCACAATTTTGGTGCAAACAGAGATATGGGAACAGTAAGTGTCCTCAAATTGCAAGCAGTAACTTTGATGCCCCCCCCGCCCCCCAAATTAGCTTAAACTTTTAATAATAAAAATAATAATAGCAAATGTATACAAGAGCGCTTTCCATCAAAGTGCTTTGCAAGAGTTAAAAACACTTCTCACTTATCTCGAGGCCTTTCTTTACAAGCTAAATATGTACAAGATAAGAGAATTTCCCTTTATCCGAATGTTTTGTTCATGACCAGTTGCCCTCAACAACACTCCGAACAGCATGTGCTGTACCTGACTACAATGCCGACTGGCCAATGCGAACATGAAGCCTTAAGCTGAGCTTTAAAATGTGAACATGATCTGCAGTTTACCTTCCTAACACATGGAAATATGCGTGTGTTTTCATGTAGCTCATATGCAGTATTCCTGTAGTTTGCATGTAGCTCATCCGCAGTACGCCCAAAACAATAACACTGTGGTCTTGAAGGCATTGGCAGCTTAGCCCAGTAAAATGAATAAAACATTTGAAAGAGCTAAAATATGAGCATTGTTCTCAACTGATTTGGTAACATGATTAGCAGCTATGCGACACGTAATTACTAACTAGCCCACGGCGATCCTCCAAACAACAGCAACAGGAAGCCTCTCCCTATAAGGACAGCTCCGGTATGCACTCATGCTCATCAGTATGATTTCATTGATAATTGAAATCTCCCATCATGCCCACAGGATAGACCAGGATCTAGGAGCATCCCGAATTTCTTTACTGAGCGTTGTATTGATGTTTCCTTAATGTTTTACATCACAGAGCATCAGTAACTAAAAGGTGCGGTAAGAAAAGGACAGAATAGAGGAAACTCTTCCAGTCACACAAAATTGAACTTTTACAATCTGAATTAAAATCCTCCAACCCCACATGGAATTACAATGTATACTATAATTAAAAAAAAAAAAAGTCACCTCAGGGGACATCCACTTTTTAGTCAGAGAAATTCTAATAATAGTATTTGTAATGTTATTCACTAAATAACTATGACTATAAGTGTGCACCTCAAGTTTCCAAAAGTCACAAATCAGGTCAAACCAATAGAAAACCCAAGTGGAGCCTCCAGATATACTTAATGTCTGATATGAAAGAGACTATTCATCTCCGATAATTCAGTTTAAATTCATTTCAAATGTATTATTGCGGTGAGATTTTGCAGTTCCACCTTTGACTCCTGCTTATTAAAAAAAAAAAGAATCAGATTAAATACTTCATTCAGCAGGATGACTGTTTCAATTCTAATAGAGTTAGGAGCATCGTCTTTGGGTCCATGTTATCGACACATAATTTTTTTTTTTTTTTAAAAAGGAAAAATACGGACAATGAATTACATCTAGAAATGAGGTGGGTGTGTGGCACCCATGTGTAGCACTACAATTAATATCCCCTGCTAGTTATCAGTACTAGGAGGAAGGTGAGGAGGGGGCCGTTTATTCTTGTTGACCACTTTATTCTACCGCAAAATCGCTGCAGAGCATTTTGTGTCAGTAAATCGTATTAGTCTTCCGTTTATCCCACCCCTCATAAAAATGGGAAATTCTCACTTTTCATTTTTGTGGTGATCTTTTTTTTTTTTTTTTTTTTTTCGGTTTAACAATGGGAATGTGATGCCACTTCTCATCTATCTATAAAACCAAGGAATATCTTCTTGGGTTCATTCTTCATTCTTGGGTGAATGAAGGCCCATCATGTCTCCTATGTTCAGGCATGGCAACATTAAAGCATATTCTGGTGGGCTGTAAAGTTAGTTTGGCGCAGGGCCAGTATACATGGCGACATAATCAGGTATTAAAAAGCATAGCGGCAGGTATTGAAGGCATACGAAGGCAGGTAAACTCAAGAGAGTCTAGTTCAAGGGGTGTTATGATTGAGTTTGTCCATGAGGGGGAGAAATGTACAGGTAGTAAGGAACTGAAGAGACGAGGCAGCTTAGAAGGTGCTTGTGACTGGGAAATGCAGGTGGACTTAGGTGGAAAGCTTGTTGTCCCCCTGGAAATAGTCTGTACCAACCTAAGGCCTGACATAGTGCTGTGGTCCAGGAGCAAAAGGATAGTGTATTTTATAGAACTCACAGTTCCCTGGGAAAGCTCAGTAGAGGAAGCCTACGAAAGGAAAAAGCTTAGATATGCAGAGTTAGGTGCAGAAGCTGAGCAGAGAGGATGGAAAGTGAGGATCCGTCCAGTGGAAGTGGGGTGTAGGGGGTTTGTAGCTCGATCAGCCGTCTCGCTCCTGAGAGAGTTGGGTGGGAGAGGCCAGAGTGTGAGGA
>CAAKHG010020914.1:0-12590 GCA_901007715.1 Dactylopterus volitans
AAACAAGTAGGCTACATATTTCACTCTTTACCGCCTCTATTTCTCCCTTTTTTTTCTCTCTCTCTCTCTCCGGCATCGATCCTTCCTGCCAACATCAAAGGTTTCTTTCTTGAAAAGTCAGAAAAAAAAGCGAAAGGCCTCCAAATATAAAGATAGATGTTGAGAAAAGAAAAAAAAACAAAAACGTAGCACTGCTGTGGCTGATTTGCATGTGCAGTAAACACCTCCCGTCAACGCAGCGGAATTCCATGCGTGGCTGCGTCCGCGCGCCACAAAGGGCCCCCACCCCCCCTTTCCCTCCGCCATCAGTTTCGGTATCCCATTTACCCTCTTTTCCCTTTGAGGAAAGACAACGACTTATTTTGTGACACGGTTCATCGCTTTCTTGTGCCACTAGAGGGTAGCCTGGTACCCTGCATCGACTGCCAGCCAACCCGCTTCCTCTTCCTCCCTCCTCCACCCCCGAAACATTGAAGCCATTTAACGTGACGCCTCGCTCGGTGTGAAGTCAGGTGGAGCGCGAGCAGCAGATCCAACAAACTGCAGGAAGAGGAAGGTCTCAGGACCCACAGCTCACCGTCGCTGATGAAGCGTGACCCTTGAATGGCGGCTCTCCCGCTCGCCTCCGGCGTCTCAACGTCGAGGACCATCAGCTGACACCTCTCGGATTTTTTTTTTTTTTTTTTTTTCAATCCGGGCTCGCCAAAGTTCTGTTTAGCAGCGAGCACAGAGTCACGCACTTGATTGCCTTTTTTGCCTTTGAGAAATCCTAATCCAATTGACCGGGGACTAATTGTGCATTTCATGGCTCCTCGCCAGCAGCTTGGTTGTTTTTCTTGCTGCTTAGCATGGACAGCAACCTCCAGCCAGCAGTGGCGGCAGCGGCGGCAGCGGCAGCAGCAGCAGCTCAGTGACGGCCTATCAGACGCCATAGCATCTAATGTCGCCTCAGCACTCCTCTGGTATAAATATTTAAACCAAACCAAACAAAACAAAACAAGAAAAAGACTAATTTCGCATCAAACCTAGCAACCCATCCAGTGTTTTGATTTTAATGTAACACGCAGCTTTTAAGCTCACAATAGCACATTCACAATAATATTTACATAACAAGATTAGGCGTCAAACAATACAGATGCATGTCTTGGAATATACATATTTCTTATCCTGTTTTCTTTTTAAATGCCTAAACACATATTACTAATCTCTTTCAGTTTTGGCCAAATAATGCAAAAAAAAAAACAACAACCCCAAAACAAAACACCACTAAAAAAAAAAAAAGAGCAGCGTGATTGAGAACATACGCACAGAACAAATAGTCCTCGGTCCTCCCTCTTAAGGTGTGAGATAAGGGCGCTTTTTCAAACAAGAAGTCTGTTTCATTCATTGGGAGAGCGAACAAAACGAGATGGGCACAATTTATGGAGGGCGAGGGCTCCTTGTGGAAACTGCGGGGGGAACCAGCCAACCAACAGCAACTGCCAAGTCCAGATAATAGTTTTTCAAGTTCTCTCACATTAAAGATACATCACAAGAGGCATCAGCGCTTGAATTGGATAAGATAAGGCCTTGCTGTGATCCTCTGAAGAGCAGCCGAGGCATTCGAGAGGTTTGTTGTGCGAGTGGCGGCTCTGGCTGCAGGTGTGGGGGTTTGTTTGAATAATCCAATCAGTGTTTCCACCTCTGGTGATGATGTTTGCCCTCATTTTCATTTAGTTCTGTTGCAGCCAGCCAGCGCCTGGCTTGCAAAGGCAGACCGAGGACCAGCCTGCGCAAAACACCTCCGTGTCGCCATTTGAAAAAAGAAAAAAAAAAATGCAGTATCATCCATGTTGCTCTCCTCACCTTCTCTGCTCTGAAATGCAGCCTTCCGTTCAGGCCATATGGGCATATATCATATATGCTCCCCAACATCCATGAGTAGTTTCAGCTGTCTCTGGTGTGGCAGTGTCATAAACTATTACATCAGTGGTTATGAAAGGCACATATCCCGCAGTGTGATGGCGAGGCTTTTGCCAAAGGCACTACATGGCGATATCATGTCACAGCTCGTAGTAATTTTAGCAAACACAAATATTTAATGAAAAATGAAAACCTGGAAACTACTGGAGTCCATAAATCCTGAAGAGTTGTATTTTTTTTTTTTTTTTGGGAAATATTGTTCCTTTAATACTTCTTTGAATTATTATCAGATAATTGCAAGTCTCCCTGTCCACTTCCACAGACTTAACAGTTTCACATTTTATAACTCCTGTAACACCGGAGTGATTCGAAGCACACATTTACAATCTTATTTCTCCAGAAAAAGCTGCCTTTCCATACAGCGGCGCCATGATGCTCAACCTTCACAGAGATATTTACATACAGTAGTTTTACGGAAACATCCACTTCAGTCAAGTTTTCAGCTGCTGTCGGCACCGATTTGTTGCAGTCTATAATTTATTAATGTTGTTAAACTATTTTAAATTACACTCCCTTTTTTTGCGCATTGACAAATTCCGAATATGTGGCTGATAAATAATGCAAACTTGTTTGTCATTGAATGGCTTTATCAGTGTTTGTGCGCTGAAGGTCACGTATCACACTTGTCTTAGTGCTGGACCGTGGCCTCCAGACTCGCCGCCAAGTCAAAATAACTGTCTCATTCCGACATGTCTTAAAGTTAACAAAAAAATAATCTTCCTTCCCCAACAGATGACTGTGAAATTGACCCCCTGAAGTCAAATTCTGCATCATTCTGCACAGCACTCATCCAAGTGAAATAACAACAAGACATTTATAAGTTGAGGGAGACTTTGAAAACAAAATCCATTATCACCCAGCAGCACTGCATAATCCCCAAATTTCTCATCTGAGTTTTGACTTTTAAAAAAAAAAAAAAAAAAAAAAAAAAAACATCCCCAGGGAAACGTGGTAACCTCAGTTCTCTGAGTTGCCACACAGTTACGTACGCCGTATGTAATTGGGGAACTGACCCACGGGAGCAGTTTTGACGTGGATATCTCCTAAAGACGCATCACCTGCATGGCGCATGTACAGGCACGCAGGCGTGCATGAATTCACTGATTAGCGTTGACCTGATGGGTTCTGGAGCAGCCTTGACTTCAAGAGACGGTCTCATCTTTTTCATATCGAGGCCGTCTCTCCACACAGTTACAAATTCCCTATGTATGTGGACCCCGTGAGACACGCTGCGAGTAGACACCATCCCCAGATTCCTTGATATTCAGGCATTCAAATGAGATGCCCCTGTCACCACAGTGCTTTAAGTAATGCATGTCCAAAAAAAAACAAAAAAACCCCTAAAGAAATACTGTACACAAATGAACTTCTTACACACATATCGGCCAGTGACACTGCCAGATGCTGTGTATCACTGCCTGATGCTCAGGCGCCAGATGCAGCTTCAAGCGTGACCAGCCCTGCGCGATACAAAGGTCGGTTGTGGAAGGATAGAGGCTGCTCGGCCCGGCCCGCCTACTGCTAGGCCAACTGATTAGGGTAGAGGACATTCCCATGGCGGGACAAAACGAAGCCCACTGCCACACGGGCGCCATGAACAAGCGATCTATTGGGCACAAGCAACCAGTAAATGTTCCCCAAAGGAGGCGCCGGTGGCCACATCCAACCAATAAAACCTGGCAGAGGTAGACAGGCGTGCTCATGTTGCAGCCTCGCAGACGGCAGGAGGGGCGGCAGCTCCACCAACTGGCTCAGGTCGGGCCTTTGAGTGTCTCTATAAATGTGCACAATAGTGTCTCAGCCTGGTTCGCCTTGCACCACGACACAAAAGGCACCTTCATTTAGGCGTGGGGGGGGCAGAGCATCTTTGTGTTGGTGTTCTGCAACGATAGTAGATGCAGCCGATGCAGTCACAGAAGGGGGTTCTCACAAATTGCAACCGATAGACCTTGGATGTTGCTGTCAAGACCGTGAGACCGTGAGGCCTGAGAGTCACAAGTCACATCCATTTTGTTGGATCCAGCTGACCGCGCAGATCCTCCTGACTCTGGGTACGCTGTGATTCCTCTGACTGTTGCAGCTGAGGCTGGGTCCATTTCCGGCTCACCTCTAAGACACCGCGGGTGCACACAAGCATGCTTTCTCGTGCCTCCAAGGCATCTTAGCAGCATCGCGGCCAAACGTGGTAGATGGCGCCATGGTCAACCTTCGCAGACACGCCCCGTCCCCGTCAGGAGGCGCCTAACTCCTCAAAGTCTTGCCGTGGCGTTGCCAGTTGCCGCTGTCAGTCATAAGTTTAGAAAGAGGCAAGGAGACCTGTTGCAGCTCCGTCAGCAGTTCTGCACCACGCTCCAACTTCGGCTGCTGAGTCAGATGATGTGTCAGCCATCTTTGCCTGGGCCAATATAACGCCGTGCATTCGACGAGGTATCCATCATCTCATGGTTCTTGCTCGAGCAACCAAGCCTTCTCAAGAACCAACTCAGATGGAGACGCGAGGGGCAGCTAAGGTCTGGTCTGCGGGAGTTAATGGTCTGGAGCATGCCCTCTCCTGCGATGAGAAAACCTAGCATAGTGCTGAGGTCCAGACGGTGCCCTAAACTTCCATTGGTCCCCCTCCACACAATCAGGAATCAAGGGGTATCCGGAAGTGTGTGAACCCACCCCCGGCCTCATCACTGGGGGTTCTAAGCTCAGAATGTTGAACTAATTCTCGGACTAAGGGGAGAGGCGACAGCCCCTATTGGCTGCCTCATGCCCAACTGATACCATAGCAATTAGCACAGGAGCAGGAGGCTTCCAATATGTCACCATTCGTTCACCCTTCACCAAACTTAGCACAATATTGGAAGGCTGGTGGAGATCATGCTTCTAATCTTTAATGCCAAATCTTTTTTTTTTCAGAGAGCTTTATTGTATATAAAACAAACACTGCTGTCTGTTTATTGTTTCTAATTTACCTTGAGAAATCTCGATCACCCGGTCCGTAGAAGTCTGTTTCTTCATAGGTGAAAACTTAAGTGATCCTTGAAGAGATCATTGCGTCACATGAATCACCTTTAAGTGAACAAAGTCGGTCTGAAGTGAGTCTCGATCCAAACAAATTGAGGAATCACTCTTCAGAAACAGTTCTCAACTTGTGTTACTCCAAAACAGGAAGGAAAAAAAAAAAGAATAGTTTCTTGACACAGATTATGATCTCTGCCCTTCGTTAGAAAAACAAAAATACAATTTGTGGAGGCCAGAAGAGCAAAAGAAAATTTAAGTTCATCCACTTTGTGACTGTGAATTGCAACCTGGAAATTTAATTTTAAGTTACATTGCTTACTTAAAGAGCTGTTTTGAAAGGTAGTTTTTTTCCCTCTTTCATCCCCTGTCAGAATTGTCAGAATTTAAACCACTGAATTATTGATCCTGGACACCTTTAACGACAATTTCCCATGAAACCTGCCAGCAAGCTGCCAAAGAAACCCGCTTTGTACTTTTCAAGGATCTGCGCCAGTGATCCGCGTGGGTTGCGAGTGACCCACCGCTCAGTGTTTTCTCTCTCTCAAACTGTGCAGCCTACATACGAGTGGCTGCAACCAATGGCAACTTCAGAACCTCCAAATATCTGCCATATCATCCTTGCACAAGACTTCTGAATGGGAGCGGAGCTTTCCCCACGGTAGGCCTCGGCTTTTTAAACGTGCCGTAGCAGGAGGAGCGCCGAGCAATGACTGCGCTTGATTGAAGTGCACATCTTTTCGGGCCTTGTGAATCCACAGTGTGTGCACATTCTTTTGATCATGTATTCCGGCTATTTATTATTGAATATCCATGGGTGACATAAATTTTCTTTTTTATTGGAAACAGCAGAAGCGCACTCCCACTATCTCCAAAAATACATCTCTTTATCATGCAACCTCGTAGTGATTTCTATTAGACACATGCCTTCCTCTTTCGCCATTATAAAACAGGACTGAGTACAGTCAAATGGAACATGCCTAAACAAAGGCAGAGCACCGACATAATAAATGCAAACTGCATTAATTCAGTTGCATCAAAAGTCAGTTTGTTTTGAAATATGGGTATTTCATATCCTCTGGATCCTCGAATAACATGCAGAAACACAAAGATCTCAACACTGATTCTTTTTCCCTCAATATTGCACGAGTGCTCCATCACAGATTTGAACCAAATAACATTTATTTTGTCTTAATACAGAGAGACAGACCTCATCTGTACCAAGATAACTATTGATTTTTGATATCCAGCTTTAATGTTGGGGTCCATGTTACAAAGAATGATTCGGTAAGGCTCAGCGGGACAGTAGATTTTACATCGTCGCAATTTTCTAAATCAGCTTTTCAACAGCGATAATAACGCTGCAGTGCTGACAGTTTTTTTTTTTTTTTTCTTATTTTCTGGTGCTTTCAAATGTATTGACCACTTGAGCAATACAAGTACAACTCATACTTTCTAAATCTGGCAATATTTTTATTTTAATTTAAATGAGGATATGAATGAGAGCAAAATTAGTACTCTGACCGTCCATTTAATGCCAACTTTCAGCATAACTGACAGTACTCATACATGCCCATGCGGACATATGTGGTCATAAAAACTGAGATTTGTTTTTTCAGCCATGATTTTGGGCCTTGGGCAGTATATTAGAGAGTGCACATGTCTGCCTGCTCAACCACTGAAATAACTGCAGAATCCTTCCGAAAAGCCCACTGTGGCTACAGCACTTAAAAATTGCAGGGAAGATGTAACAAGGGGATTTTTGATGGCTGCCACTTTGGATTAATAACAGAGCTGTTTCATTTCATCGGTTAATTATTGACCAGTCATAGGTTACAAAAGGAATGACGCGGTTTGTGCACAGATATGGGCTGATGACCAGGGACTTTCAAGCCCCTGCCTGCACCCCCCAGCCCCCTCCTTGGCGGCGCGCCTCATCAGCGTCGCCGCCGCTAATGTCGTTTGCCCACCAAGGACAGTTTCCTATAGACCCCCCGCCGCACCAGTGTTGTGAGGCTCACCTCGGGCGGCACACGATGGGGCTCTTCTGTTATAAGCATATCATCAAGTTTGCATGAACCTGTCTTTGCGGAAAGTGGGTCACGGCTGCCATCTGAGAATTAGGGGGAGAGAGAGAGAGAGCGGCGTTTCCGATCCTCTGTGCGCACTGATGCTGTGAGAAGTCCCGGCCATTTGACCGACCCAGCTTCTCCCACGCCCACCCCCACACCGACTTGGCGCCCGCATCTGCAGGCTGCCCGCGTGCCTTAAAGACGCATACTAATGAAGCACCTTCCCCCCTTTTAACAATCAAAAGATGCATTGAGGATCAAGGGTTGAGAAATACTGAACACTCTGCTGTTTCAGCCGGGATTAGAAAGACCCTTTAAAGCCTTCCCGGGGCTTCCTGTTGACATTTATCCTATTGAGCCTCTGTTTTCATACAGCTGATCGTGAGTCAGTGCTGCTCACGTATGTAGCGGTTTTCCCCCGTGTTAAATTTTGCGAGCTGGAACGCGCCAAAAACTCGTGCATCTACCAATTTAGACCGCAACCTGTTCGGTTCCGCGGCTGCGTGAGAAACACGAGCGTTAATTTGAAACGCTTCCCTTCCGCACAGTCAATTTGCATTTACATGTGATGCCTCTTTCTGGATGTTTTTTTTTTAAATTTATTTATTTTTTTGTTAAGTTGTGATTCATGTGATAGCGCGCCGGTAGGTACTGCTGCTACCACAAATCTACTGCGGAACACAACGCGCACCGTTTCAGTTCTAATCAGCCGGCATAAGCTTTTCTGAAGATTTATTACAGCTAATCATGTTTAAACATGGTATCTTCTGGCTTAGCGGAATCACTCCGAAGAAACGTTATAGCTAATTCCCTCTCCTGTGCGATATTGATGCGTGATTCATAGTGTTGGGAGATTTGTACCATGCGTACGTCTGTGTTCTGTTGTATGATTGTGTGCTTCTCATCTTTAATACACACACACGCACACGCACACACACGCCGTTAATTTCCTGCTAGATATCCTCTTGCCAGGTGAGGATGTAAAGCATGTCTGACCTCACCACTTCCACCACCGCCGCCGACTCCCACCGGATATCACAGACACAAAAGCCCGTCCTCCTCCCGCCTCTCCCGGTCCTAATAAAGCCCTGATTAGAAATTGCAAGGGATGTTTTTGCGTTTGAAAAAAAAACAAAAACAAACATCAATTATCACATATTAACCTCGCGAGTCCTCCATGTCAGCCGTGGCCGTCAGAGCCGCGTGAATAACGCAGCGCTCTCGCCGAGGCTCGGCCATGTTCTGCTGCACGTGGTCTTCAAACAGAACCCAGAAATTCCGCTCTAGAAATGAGGCGGTCAGTGAACTGTTCCTCTCTGTGCTTACTGCACAATTTCCATCTCGTTTGCGAGCGCATGCGTTCAAATCTGTGACCCTGGGAGTTCCAGCCGGGCAATGGAACGCTTTAACTATTTTTTGTCATTAATATTGTCATTTCAGGACCACAATGCTGCAGCCCTCGGGCAGTTTTGAACCAAGAGAAGCAAAATAAACCTTTTTTTTCTTTTTTTTTTTCTCCCTCCCCCGCGTTTCCTTTGTCCTGACAAAGCAAAGCAGCGCATTACTCAGATAAGAGTACGGCAAGTCGGACTCCGCCGCTCTCGCCCCTCCGTCCGTTTTCCATCTGTGCAAACGAGTGAGGTCTGTTTGAGGCTGCGCGTGCTCAGATGTGCGGGTCATAAACACAATCAGGATGAGACATTACGGCGCAAACGCACCTCCATATTTCCCAGAAAGCAGGACAATGAATGTATATACCATATATACGGGCCACGAGCGCCATACAGGCCTGTATTCGTAGATTACCTCGGGTTGTCTGATATCTTTATTTGCTTGGTTCTGTGGGCTATTGATGTGTGTTGCACTCCATCAAAACATTATGGGGCTGGCAGGCCATTCCGCCAGTCGCACTGATCACTCGCAGTGAGCCGAGGACTCTCATGGCGGCGTGTGAGATGGGAGCTCCAGCAGGGTGTTTTAAAAACCCAGGCAGACAACCTTGTGTGAAGGCAGATGAGAACATTTTAAAAGTCAGTGGTCCACCGGGACTTAGCTCTTCCCCCTCGTGGCTCCCTGTTGGTGCAACAATTTTAGTGCTCCAGACATAATATCAAAGTCACCCCCCTCCAACCCCCCCAACATCTTCCTTCATGGGCTGAAAAACTCATCTGTAAAAGAGGCGCCCGATGTCACTGCTGAATCATATCCCCCCTCTACCTTCGAGTACGCGCCTCTATTGAAATTCATAATCCAGAGCCTCCATGTCTCATATTACCTAATATTTGTGATTCCAACTTCTTTTAAACCACAATATCCTTTCATAGTGATTTCAATATATAATTTTGTGGCGCCCTTTCTCTCTCTTTTTTCTTTCTTCCCTCGCACAGCTTCCACATACATGCATAGTTTAACGTGTGATCTAATATGCACTGTTCAGGTTATTCAGAAGTCACGTCTTTCTGTGCAGGTATATTTTTAACGCGGAGGAATGGTTTGGCGTTTGGGAAATATGCACATTTTTCTTCTGTTTTCTTGCAGAGAGTCCGATGATTATAGCTTCAGTGGCTAGTTTAGCTTAGCACACTGGCTGGAAACTATAGAGACATGTTGTTTGAGACTCTGATGAATGATTTTCTCTCTTTTTTCAGGATAAAAAAAGATAAAATATAGACTAGAGAATGCCACTTAGTGTGTGGTTGCTTTAGAGGCTGTGCATCATTGAACATCTGTCTCCCCTGTGTAGCGACCCGGCTTATGTTTTATGTTTGGCACACAAACATGTCGTTGTAATTGTCTCATCTCCCTCTCATAAGGAAAGTGATTCAAGATAAAGGCCGATTTGTTTTATTTCCGCTATTTTAAAGCAAGCTGGGCTTATATTTTAGGTGGTTGCTGACCAAAACCCACATTTGTGACATGATTTATTGCACTGAAAATAGTGATATTTTATATTGAAATGCCTTTTGGGCTTACTTGCATTATGCATTATTACCCCGCAGATGACCTGGTTAGACTTCTCCTCTCCACAAAAAGTGAAAGCCATTATTCTGATGCCTATTCTTTTGCTTCATCTCGCTCCACCCCTCTACACAGTTTTGGATCAGTCTTATTATCAATTATTTCCTTTGTTCGCCTTTACTAAACTCGTGTGCTGGAAAGCACGTCGTTGCAGTGACTCCTCACGACCTGAAGAATCACCATAATGTCTTCTTCTTCTTGTACATGACATATGGAATATTTATGCTCGGTTTTAATCCGCGCTTGTGTCGATCTTGGCAGCACTAGTTTCAAGCTCCACGCTTTACAAGGAATGAAATGCAAACTTCCATCACACTTGTTTGTCGCCCATAAAGAGGTTTGTTATCTGGCTCTTATTTTCCATTTCAACTTTATAAATTGATTGCACATTTTCTGGCCTTATTCGTGCTGTTAATTCCTGACAATTATGCGGTCTGACGATATGTTTTGCTTTCAGGCCTCGCGGAAAAAAAAAAAAAAAGGGCGATCTTGATTCCTTCAAGCATGACTTATTATTTGCTTGTGAGATGTGTTCAACAGATTTTTAAAATACATTTTTTTTTTTTTTTTTGCTTTCTTTCTATTTTGGTGTTGCTGTTGCTCAGGGAGACAATTCCCAGTGTTTGTGGCAGCAATGAGGGAATTGCAACGCTGTGTACAGACGTGAAACGGGAGCATGAACATCCGTGAGGCCGAGTGGACACGTTGTTGTAGTTTGTGTTCCATTTTCCTTCAAGCAATGAGGGAGGCGGCGAGCGCGCGAGGCTACATTATTTAAACTAGATCAGCTCGCCTTTCACAAGACACATTACCAAGGGACATGATGCTTGCATCAGCTCAAGATTGGTAGAGATTTTTAAATGATACTCGTAAAGAATTCAGGCACACATCACCTCCTGGATAGAGTTCATAAAGCGGTGAGGACTGTCATGATATGTTTATCTTGAGCGCTGCTCCTCTGCAATTCCAAAACCGGCGGCAACGTTTTCGGTGCTCTCAAGTCTCTCAACAAATTTCGACCTTCTTACAGGTGTAATCGGGACGCGGGAGATTTCAGCGAGTTTCATCACCCCTTATCGCACGCACTTCAAGAAACACGGAGGCCGGTGAATAATTTATTAATCACACATAAGCCCCACATTTTACGAGGCAAAGTCAACAGCAGGGCTAAACAAAAACCTTATGCTGCACTTGCAAGAGGGAGCCTTCTAATTTGGTTGAAAGAAATAGCTTCCGCGAGGAAAAACAGCACATTATATCTGCATTGACATGACTTTGATGGAGAAACTGTCATGTGCGTCAATCAGGAGAAGTGACTGGCAGCGACAGCTGCCCACTCTTGACACCGTGAAGCGTTGGACTCCTTATTCGCGAGGAAACCGTCATCTGTCAGGCATCACTAATGTGTTGATTGCTGTTAAGATCAGCTTGTTTCCCTGCTTCAGGAAGTCAACCGGTGATTGAGTGATGTATCGATGTTGCGCAGGCGTCAGCGCTTTTCATGGCAATGTTGAAAATATAAGGAATGCTATATGATAAAGACAATGGAACACGGTCCGATGTGCATGTATGCAGGTGTAACTTGGGCAAAATACGGCCGCTCACCTGAATCCTAGCCGCTGAGCCATCTCTGTTTGATTTGATTAAAAAAATGAATAATAATAATTAATCTCCAGGTGAATGACGACTTTGAGTCTGTATGTACTGCTGTTGTACTGTTATTAATGTACTGCTAATTGCCTATTGTAAATCAATCTGTCATGTCTATCAATTCATGTTGCTATCATACATGCGGCTATGTAAATAATCTATTTATACAGGACATTATTGCACTAAACTTGTACATAAACGCCATTTCAGGTCTGCACTGCACATTTAGCATATCTTATCACACTGATTATCCATGCGTATAATGACTTTTACTCTTAGCGCCTTTTACAGTTCAGATTTAGAATAGACTGCTGCTCTAGTATGCGGTAAAACTGAGCATTTGCATGGACAAAACACAAATACAAGTTTTTTGTCTTTTGCGATTCCATTCCTATTCCACTCTTGACATTATTCAGCAGTGTGTGTTTTTTTTCGGTATAAACTCAATTGTCCAATGTGTGGTCCTTTGCGTGCCCTGTCTCAGTCCGCCCGACCCTCTGGAGAACGCTGTTGCCCACCGCTGATGTGTTTGGTTTGGACTCCTAATAGGCTCAGTAGCTCTTGTAAAACATGCGCAGGAAGGTGTCTCAAGGTAAACGAATGAGACGACCGGATTCGTCCTCAAGTTACCCTGCCGCAAATTAGAAATGGGCCCACGCTCCCACATTTCCATAAAATAGAGTAAGCACTGTAGTGTGTGTGGGCGGGCGGGCGGGCGTGCATGGGTGTGTGTCGGACACCTGTTACACATCGCTTTCCTTTTGTGTGTGTGTGTGTGCGTGTGTGTGTGTGCATGTGTGTGTGTGTGTGTGTTTCGAGCAGCCCTGCGTACACATTTTTTTGTGAGCGCGTCTGCCAGCACCTACGGGTTGGCGCTGGAAC